>PVJS01002113.1:0-88073 GCA_004027185.1 Glis glis | reverse complement strand
CATGCAGGAGGTATCACAATTCCTAACTTCAAATTATACTACAGAGCTATAGTAATAAAATCAGCATGGTACTGGCACAAAAACAGGCACATAGACCAGTGGAACAGAATAGAAGATACAGAAACAAGTCCACAAACTTATAGCCAATTGATTTTTGACAAAGGCGCCAAACACATACGTTGGAGAAAGGATAGTCTTTGAGGGACATTTTGGATCCAAACTATAGCAGTTGCAAAGGCTAAAATCTCTTAAGAATTCATTCTAGGTACCCTTATCATTTTTTTTTAAATATTTTTTATTTTTAAAATCATCATGAAACATATGTATATCATATAATTTATAATTATAACAATATAACTATTATATATTACAATATAGTTCTAAGTATTATATAATTATTAATATAATTATTATATATTACAATACAATTATAATTATGTATATATTAATATAATAATATATTAATCAGTAATAAATATATATCATATAATTTAACCATTCTAACCATTTTAATGGGTAATATAGTGGCATTAATTACATTCACATTGTTCTGTAGCCATCTTCACCATCCACCTCCAAGTCTTATTTTTAACCTTCCAAAATGGAAACTCTGTGCCCTTTAAATGATAACTTGCCATTTCACTATCTTCTAGCCCCTGACAACCACCATTCTACTTTGTCTCTGTGAATCTGACAACCCTAGGTACCACCAGTAAATGGAGAAGTCACAATATTTGTCTTCTAGTGACTAGTCTATTTCACTTACTATCTTTATGGTTCATCCATTTTATAGAATGTGTCAGAATTTCCTTCCTTTTTAGGCCAAATAATATTCAATTGTATTAATATACCATGTTTTGTTAATCCATTTATCTGCCAATGGGCCTGGATTGCTTCTACCTTCTGGCTATTGTGAATAGTGCTACTATTCACAATATGGGTATTCACTATGGGTATACAAATATCTGCTTAAATCCATGGTTGCATTTACTCAAGTAAATATGATACCCTTTACCTCCCTTCTTCATCCACAATGGTCCTCTCTGTCTCTCCCTGCTACTACACACACCATGCTGGTATAGCAGGAGGCTGCAACCCCACTTTATCTGGCTACAGTAACAATAGGCACCTTACATATGAGGCATTCTAACTCAATCCTTCTTTCTTTCTTTAAACAATGAAGAGTTTTTAAAATATTATTATCCAAATCATCCTTTAAAAGTCCTGCAGTTGTCAAACAGTACTTATTTCCACATGTTTAGCATTCATTCTTAGGTTGGGGATCCAGGTTTGGCATGATGCAAAAATGTCGGTTTATCACTCATGCTTCCCTGTCTCCAATGGTCCCGGGATTCTCAAGCATAGTGAGCCTCACCCTCACCTTCCCGAGGGCCAGATCAGACACCTCCAAGCCTGGGGCAATAAGAAATAAGCAAAGCAGTCATGCGTCAGGGCAGGAGGGTATGTTAAGAGACGTTGAGCTTTTAATTCTTGGGTCATATGATAATTCTGTTTAATTTTTTGATGAAGTTGTATTTCATGGTGGCTGTACCAGTTTTACATTACCATTGGCAGTGTACAAGGATTCTGATTTCTTTCCATCCTTGCCAACACTTAATTTCTGATTTTTTCTTGTGTGTGTGTGTGTGTGTGTGTGTGTGTATTTGTGTGTGTGAATGATAACCATCCTAGTAGCTGTGAAGTAGTATCTCATTATGGTTTTGACATGTATTTCCCTAATTATTAGTGATATTGAGCATCTTTTCATGGGCTTATTATCTATTTGTCCATCTTTGGAGAAGATCCCCAGAATGGCTTTGGGGTTCTAGCCCTCTGGAAGCTCACCCAGTACTGGGAGTACTTTGTGGTTCTATAGGTTTATCCAAGCTGATCCCCAAGCTTGGTCAGGACTGAGAAGGGGCAAAGTGTGCAGTTGCTTGAAGGAGCAGTGTTGTGGTAGGTGACAGTATCCATGGTGGAAAGCTATGTAAGCTACTGTAACTCCTCCGGCTCAACAGTCTATCCCTTTCCATCCCAAGCCACACTCTTACAACATGTGTTAGACAGGGTTGGCTAACTTTCTGTGATAAACCCCAAGCATAGCAGCTCAACACAAAAGAAATTTTCTTTTTCTTACAAGCCCATATAAATCCCAAATGAAAATATCTCCTGCCTTCCAGAATATTTTCATGAGAACCTAGAGGTCACTTGGTGCTGATATGGAATCAGTAGAAGAAAATGTTCTTGGAAATGGGTCAAAATTATTACTTTTTCTTGAGATATGGAACAAGGTTTGGGCCTATGTATGACGGCCAAGTGGGCACTATGCATGGAAGAGGAAACTTCACGTGTATTCCTCTAAATGGAATTTCCAGTTTTATGTTATATTTATATCCACATGTTTATTTGTGTAAGCTCCCACTATAGATATAGAACACTTATGTTTTTCAGCCTAAACAGATCATTAGGATTTCAGCCTACAACATTTTCATGGACAACTCATTATTTCTGATGATTTCACACTGTTCTGTACAGCTGTGTCATGATGCTGGTGGGGGTGGTGAAATATTAGGGTTAAGTGGACCATCCATTGTAAATTCCTACTTTAGCTGCTTATTAACATGCTCCCCCAAATAAATGAATAAAACCCTGACATTCCATTTTTTACCACACTCAAATATCATTTGTTTGTTAAAATGCTCAAAATTATTCTTTAAAGAAAGTAAAATAATTGGTTGGTTTTATCTAGATATTATTAGTATTGCTTCCCCTAAGAGTGGAGAGTTGGTTCATATGTAACATATGTGAGTATCTAAAACATTTGGATGTGGATTTAGATTAATCAAATAGCCTGAAATATAGGCCACTGAGTAGTTCCTCTATGACCTCCTTTTCTGACTGAGCTTGTCCCAGTTCTAGAGGCAATGAGAAATGGACATTACATGCAGTCAACTGCATGTGTAGCCATGAGAAGATCTCTGAAGTTTAGTTCCTCCATGGTAGATGGGATCATTCTATGTTAGGTTTATTGTGAGGATTAAATACAATTGTTCTACATTAGCCTTCACACAATGCCCCAAATATGCTAAGAACCCAAACATGTTCATTTGTTCATTATTATCATTATTTGAAACTAGCTTGGTATGTTGAGGTAACTGGAAGAAAAGATTATCAATAAATGTTAAGGAGATATGGAAATAAAATGAATTGAAAGGAAAAACAATTAAAAAATTAAAACCAGCCCCAAATCTTACCATTAAACAAAATTAATTTTAGGAATAGATGGACTTGGATCTTGAAAAATAGGCAACTAACTGTCTAGAAGATCCCACTGATCTATGTCATTCACACTGTCTTGAATAGAGTCTGAAAATCCCACCATGGTAGCTAATAGTAGGCTATCAATAAGAAGGTAGCACTTGAAACCAAGAAGTCTATTTTAAGAAGAATGAGGGAAGAAAGGACATTGTCTTGACCTGTTGAAAAAAAAAATCCAGTGTCATTTGGGTCCTGGAAGCTCTGAGTTCCTTCAAAGGCAGTCTTGGCAGTGATATTAGGTAATGGGTAGAGCATGTTGATGAAGGGTCATGTTTTCTGCTTTCTAACAGGTAGGCATGTGACTCCTGCTATAAAAGGGTTGCCTTATCTGGGGGTAGAGGAGATATACAATCAGTAGTAGCCCTGAGGTGCCTGCGCTAGACCTGCTTGATCTATGATGTCTCTCCAGGCCTGCCTGCCATATTGGCCAGTAGTATGATACCTACCAATGAACTTAGTTATCCTTTTGCCCCAACTGGTAACCATCATCATCATCAGTCATTATCAGTGAGTGAGGCCAACCTCAATCATCCACCCCAGTCAAGGTAGTCCAGATCAGAACAGCCTGGCCAACCTAGAGACTCACGAGGAATAGCAAATGACTGCCTCTTTAAGCTACTACATTTTGAAGTAGTTCTATAGTGAAAGGTAATTGATATAGAACCCAACTTTTCCTTACCACTGAGGAGGGGGCTAAGCTATTATGCATGCTCACTTTCTCCCTCTCTCTCTCTCACTCTCTCTCTCCATCTAGAGACAATTCTATCCCTTTGGCTTGGGTAGGGAAAGATAAGCCAAATGCCAGAGTTAGGACCTGAATTCTCAATAGTTGCCTTTTCTCAGGACTGATATTTGAAAACACATTTACTAAAAAGGGTGTTTATGAGAGAAGATGAAATCCATTCTGGGCTCATGGATGTTGCAGAAATATAAGCTAATTTTATCAGAGCTGGGATTTAATTGCCCAGAAACCATAACTAAGCTCTAAGATGCTAAAATCTAAGAACCAAAGAAGCAACATGTGTCTATGATTAATGTGACCCATTTGAGGACTGTATACCATAAGACATGCAAGCTGGGGCCACAGAGCACAACGGATGCATCCAAGAGGAGCCTCTGAGCCTCCACCCATAGAATGTAGGTAGAGAGGGGACTCTTCTCTTCCTCAAAGAGTACATGGGCTGGGACTTAGGCAACTGAAGATAGTGAGAGTGGAATTCATTGCAGAATTGTCCCATGGGCAGAATGGACTTTGGGCCACAAGTCGAGCTTGAAGCTATAGATTTAAGAATGATTAGAACAAAGTAAAACAGATTAGCTTTGTGAATGGGGAAGTTCTCTGTTAAGCAAAAATTTAGAAAGAAAGATCAAAGGGCCCAAGATTTATGAAAAGAGTGTGGAATCTCTGGAGAAAGTAAGAAGGAAGTGTTAAAAGGCCTCTAGACTCTGAGTTTCTTGAGAAAAAAAATCCATATCTTACACAGTGTCTCCAATTACTCTACTTTATATTGAACTAAGATAAGCAAAGAATGAAATGAGTAAAGAGAACAAGGGAGACTTATTATCTCAGAAGGCAAGGAATAAGAAGTCTCAGAACTCATAAAACAATAACAAGTAACATGTAGTATTGCATGTCTACCATGGCCCGATATTGTACTAGTCTCTTCTTAAAGGTTATTTTATTTCAAACTCGTAACAATCATATGAAGTAGATATTATTCTCACTCTGATTTATAAATGAGAAAACTGAGGCACAGGAAGCTCAAGGAAATTGCCACAGTTTTCACAAAGACTATGGTGGTGAATCAGGAATTTTAAATGATAATTTTGTTCAGCTTCCCAAAATGGGAGTGGTAATATACATATATAATATACATATACATACATACATATATATATACATACATATATATTATACATACATATATATATATATATATATATATATATATATATCAAGATCAGTAGGTAATACTCAGTGAAAGAGTACTTGGAAGAGATAATTAAATCTGGTCAGAAAAGATGATTAGTTATATTGGGGACAAAGTGGGGACAGAATAGTAGAACTTTAGTAGTAGAATCAGAAATCAGGTCATGAGGAATTAGTAGTCAGGAAATGTAGGCTGAAAGTTTCAGCTGTGAGTTCAGAGAGTCAAGTTATAGAAGGAAGGACAGAATTTAAATACAAATGATCTGTAGTGAAGTTTTGGTTGTGTATTTTGGGAGGATGAGACAATTTGTTTATGTCTGTCAGGAAAACAGAACTCAGTAGTGAAGGCAGCAAAAGAGGAAAGTACACGGGTGGTAGTGGGAGGGTAGGAACATTTGAAAATACTGTTGCAAGGAGTGAGATCAGGAGCTGAGGAAGATAATACAGTAGAATTATCTGGCACAGGTTAGCATGAGATAATGATCCCAAAGCACAACTATCTCAGGGGTCATGTCTGCTCTGTTGCTTACCTGTCCCCAGTGCATAGATCATTACAGACTCTGGAACTACAAGAAGACACAGCAAGGAAGTGATTGGTCCTGTCAATTCTGCTCTAGTCACATTGGTGGACTTGCTGGTCCTCAACACAACAGGTGTGCTCTGGCTCTGGCTTCAGTGTTTTTAATACATGGTTGCCTCTACTTCCTTAGTCTGTATTGTGTTTCCTTCAGATTTCATCAGGGCTGGTCCCTCATTTAATTTAACTGTGTGCTCAAACATCATCTCCTCTTGGAAGGTTTCTCTAGCCATCCTACCCAAAATCTCCACCCTTCTTACAAGGTCTTATTTTTTTCCCTAAATGTTTATTACCATCTATCATATATTTATTTATTTATTTTTAATCATTTGTCTCTTCTCATAGGAAGTCATTCTCCATGAAAGCTGAGATGTGGTTGTTTGTAATGCCCTAGCTCTTGAACCTGGAACAATGTCTGGGACATAATGATATTCAATAAGTGATTGTTGAATGAGTGGGTATGTAAAGCTGGAGGTTGAGAGAGTGAGTGTTGAGGAAGGTGGGGAAGCATCCTGATTACAATCATAGCTCAGACCAAACAACATTGTCTATTCCTCTGCACTTTCCAGTGTGTACTCAATGAGGAGTGGTCAGAAGGTCAAGAGGGGGTTGGGGGCAGTTAGACAGTTGAGGGCATCCAGAATAGTTGTGGTTTAGATGGTTGTACAAACAAAAAGTAAGATTAGGATTTCTGAGACAGGATCTCATTGTTATTGAAGCAAATGGAGGAGTTGAGAGTTGGAAGTTGAGGACAGGTTTATTGAGAATCGAAGACTTCACCATTATAACAGAAGGTGGGGGGGGGTAGTGAGCCTTCCACGTGAAATAGAATCATGGGCCAGCATTCTCCAATATCATCATTCTCTGCTTTTCATGAAATTATTTCACAGAGAAAAGAAAAAGTCAGAAACTCACAATATCCCTGAAAATTAAGAAAAGCAGCCAACTACTTGCAAGCTTTGTAGAATTTTTATGATCTATAGCCCTGATGAAGTTGGATTGCAAATTACAACTAATGGTCAACTCTCACATCATTATCTGATAAAGAAAAGTAAGTTGCTTCTTCCAATTTCTTCCTGTAAGTGCAAAGATGCAGGATCTGCAGCAACAAACAAAATCAGGCACTCTTTTTCATGCCAAGGAGTTACTGCTTTGTCAGATGACCAGAGTCTCTGTACCAGCTTCCTCTAACGCTAGACCAAAGGCTCCATCAACTTTTCCCTCAACAATTCTCTATCATTATTCATTAGTATTCACTATGATTGAGGGACATATAAATGAGCACATTATATCTCTTTATGTAAAATGTCCCAGGAAACACTCTATGACCTTCCATGTGCTAGATCTAATCATAGAATTACAGACTGACAAGGTAGAAATTAGAAGTTGTTGTAACCAGAAAATCTCCTATAAACCCTGATGACCACTACTTCCTAATTTTACAACATGGGACAGATTTAACCTCTCTGTGCTTTACTATCCTTATATTTAAAATGGGATTAATCGTAGTACCTCTTTCTTAGGCTATTTTAAGAAATAAATAAAATAATAAAAGTAAAGAATTTTGCATAGAGACTAAGTATGGTATGTGTTCAGTAAATGTGGTATAACTCAGTGAATATAAGGAACTACTCCTAAGAACATAAATTATTTTTTCATAGCCAGGAAACTGGGGCATGGGGCAGAACATCCACTTTTAACCTAGCTAAGCTACAGTAGGAGTAGACATTGGTCTAGTACTGTCACCATTCAAGGGTCTCAGACAGGGATTTTGTTTGAACCCAAATTAAAAGTGAAAAGGGCCAAAGAAGTCAATAGAAGAGTGAGGAAAGGGATTCAGAAGTAACTGATCACCTTGGCTATGCAGAGGGTTTAGAGCACTTTCTCAAAGTCCAGTAATGGACAAAATTATCATTGAGGCAATGAAAATGTTTACAGATGAGAACATTATCCTGAAAATTCAGATTAAAAGCATCGCTTTAAAATTGAAAAATATTAGAAAATTTCAATTTGTTTTCCCATTAAGCTGTAGGAAAGCATGCTATTCCTGAAATAAGAGCACATAGTTACCAGGAACCACCTGGATGAAATGCCACCATGGGTGTCAAGATTCCCCTCCAAGACAAACTGGATTTGAGGCACTAGATCTAGGCAGAGGTTCGTGGATGCCAGGCCAGGTTTAAAGGAGAAAATGATTAGTCTACCAGGCACAGAGCATGAGTTGATAGAGGCCCAGTAAGACCTAAGGAAGCCCATTCAAGGAAGCCAGCATGGAGAAGCTGGGCAGACGCTGGACCGAGAGTTCATGCAGAGCACAGGAAGAAGCATGAGCAGAAGCGCTTGGGGTCAGTGCTTTTCCAGGCACTTACCTGGGGATGGGGATCTGACCTCATACAGTCTGTAAGAAGCCACTGGAGAGGCTCTGAGCTAGTTGAGAGCAGGATGGAAATATAAAGTGAGATGAAAATGAAAGAATAAAAGGAATTTTTAAAAGTATAACCACAGAATTATAGCTAAATCCACCTTCATACAGAAAAAGTCACGTCCTAGCTCTGCCATTAGATGTGGCTTTTGGAGAAATCACTTACTCTTGCTGATTCTCAGAAATAACAAATATAGTTGAAATGTTTTCTTAATCTCACCAAAGTTCATTATTTACCCAATATTTTCATGCAGGGTTAAGGCTTTGTCTTGGACTATGGGTTCACTGGTTGGAGTCCTTCATCTTTCTTAAAAAACCAGCATCCAAGATGATTGCCAATGATTTCTTATTTTTGTTTTTATTTTTAAATGGATTGACATGAGCTTACATTCAGATTCCTCCTAGATCTTTATTGTCATTATCTCCACTCCTCTTAGAGTTGGCTGACCTATAACTAATTTGATTACTTTCTTTTTTGGTAATTTTAGTTACTTGCTTTCCAAATGAGTCCTTCCAAATCATTCAACTTAGTTTTCACAGAAAGAACAGTTGTCTTCCCTTTTTACTCTATCTCATTGATATGTTAATGACTACTCTTTTACATTACCTAATTATAATTGCAACTGGTTTGTGAGCAAAGGCAATTGGTGTTTGGTAAGCAAAGAACTCAAATGAGGAGAGGAGAAGTCAGTAAACATTGGGCACAACAGTCTCCCAGCTGGCCACGGAAATCTGACCCTACAGAGAACAGAGAACATAGGTAATTTTGTAAATCTATTCACACAAAGGAGTATTGAGAATGCTTCTAATGAAGCTCATAAAATGACCATAGGAATTTAAGGAAAAGGAAAAACTGAAGGCTTGTCAAATGGCATATGCCTGGTGAAAAAGTTCTCTTCCTTTCCTACAGATTTTTCCCATCTTAGATCAGCTCCTTACAGTATGATGGTCCCTATACAAGGGAAGTCATCTTGTAGTTAGGTATTTAAGGCTGTGAAGTAAATTTTCAATTCCTTCATGCCTCCTACCCTGTTGCTTTAAGATGGATTCTCCCCATGTTAATCTCTTTCATAGTCCTGCGCAGTAGATTTTCTTCCCTGTGCTCAAGGGCCATCTTGATACCCATGACCTTGATGATGCAGGCTAAACTTGGGGAGCACTAACATCAGGCTTTCCAGAACAAATTGCTGTACAGGTTGCTTTTTAAAGGCTAAGAGCATTTGGAGTTCCATGTGGTTTTGTTTAGGCCCATGGAGATATTTATAGCTGATCTTGATGTTCTATGATGTTTTACAGTAGAATTTGCAAAAAGCCAAATAGGACAAAGTATCCAACTGTGTATTGGGTATGCAAAAATAACATTGGGGAGATGTCATGCTCTTCATTTGTAAATTATTTTTATTTTTCATACTGGTTCAACAAAAGAAAGGAAATGTGAGGTAGGCTATTTCTGATGAGTCTGATTTTTCTTTTTCTGGCTCAGCAGGACATGAATTGGATGCACTTCTGAATGCACTCTTCTCTTCTGCCAGGGAGCTTCCTTTCTGATAGTTTGGACAGAGAGAAAAAAAATATTGACATCCAATACAGCTGCTCACCACTTGTTTTGGTGCTTAGAGAAAGAGAAAAAAAAATTGTTCCTCCAGCTCAGAGAACTGTGTTGGAGAATGTGGTACTACTAGGCCAGAAAGCTCCCTATTTTATATGCCTATCTTTTGTCACTACTTGTTCCTTGTTGTGCAGTTGAGGATTGATGTTTTTCAGGTTCTTTATGCAAGAGGTCTGGCTACTCAATGAGGGTAATATTCTATCCAAGGCCCTTCCAGTTGTCCACTGAAGCCACAGAGAGACTCATTTATATATAAGAAAGGGAGAGCCATTACCTGTTTTTCCTCTTCTAAGCCACTGAAGGAAATTAGGAGCAAGCTCAGAGGAGGCCACCAACTCTTGTAGTGGGAAAGAGCATTTTCCACCCAGAGTCTCTCGAGATGTGATTGTGCATGAATAAAGGGTAAAGGAGTTTCATACAAATGTGTTCTTCCCATGTATGTCGGCTGAAGAACTTGATGTGTTTCTACTAGGCATAAGCAAGCTCTCACTGCAAGACACTTCAGAGATTTTACTGGAAAAACAATAAGCTGGCTGAGCAGAGAAAGGGAAGAAAAGGAAATTAGTTTTCTAGTCTCCAAATGCAAACTTCATTTCTGACACCATTTGCATGTATTTGGCTGGGGGTTAATCTATGGAGCCTGGGAGGCTGAACCCTACATTTTTTTCCCCACAGACCTGTGAGGTCCCAAGGGGGACATATTGGTCATAGGATGAAATCCTATAGCAGCACATACCACTTTATAGAAGTTATGGTTTTTACAACATATAAACAAAACACCTGGTAGTTTCATGAAGAATATGGCTTATGAGTAAGATAATAGGATCTTCTATGTAATTCTTAACTTTGGGGGGAGAAACCCATATGTCTTGGCCCAAGTTCATTTGTTTGTTTAGTTCTTGGGAGCTAGATCATCTTAAAAAGAATAAGTTAATGATGAAATCAAGCAAATAATCAAGGTTGGCCATCTCAGCTTTGTGTGGTACAGGTGTCATCTTTCTAGACTTTTCCCAGCAACAGGCCACCTCTTAATCTCAAAGTACTTCAGGAATTTATGGGGATGCACTATTCTCTGAATGCCATTTAAGTGGAGACAGATGGGAACAAATCTGCTAACCTTAGCATGGTTTGGGTTTCACAATCTGTTAACTTCCTATCATGGTAAACTCATTTTTGTTTCCTTTTACTGTTAGTGAACAGATTTTATACTTGTAATAATGGACATAGGTTCTATCCTGCATGTCTACTATGTGGAATTAGAAATTTGAAGTACAGGATTATGATGTTCTGAATCATAAAGCTGCTAGGTAGGTACAATTTTGATTTCTTTGAGAAGAATTAGCAGAAGGGACCTGTGTTCTGCAGATCTCCCTCCATGAACTCCAAATCATACAGAACATCTTCAGTCTAATTTTTCACAAAACATATAACCAATGTGAAATATCTAATTTTGGATGACCTAAAATTACAAGATGGTTAATACTTCTGTTCATGACCTGCTATCCTAAAATAGTAATACTTTTATTTCAAAAGTTTATTTTTAAGTTTGTATTTGAAACTGTGAGATTTGTAGTTTTTGAGTTTGTAGTTTTAAGTGACTGCTTATTTAAAATATTTTTCTTGCAATAAAATAAGATGTATTTAGGGGGCAGCTAAGACCTAGTTATAATCTCTTCTTCTGATAGTGACAGGAAAGGTTGACCATATTAATAGCTTTCTCATTAATTATGTTAATACTATAAAGCCTCCTTGGTATCTTTATTATTAAACTTATTATATCAACCTTAAATATAAAATAACCTGCAGATTTCCCTATATGAACTTCAAGTCTATTTGTATTACTAAACTTATATAAACCATGAACATAGAATTACCTGTAGATCTCCCTACATGAACTCCAAATCTTTACGTTTATTGCCCTGCAATCTTATTTAGCATTCATTATAGGTTTATTATTTTTGAATAAAGCATAATTACTCATAGTTGTATTAAAATAGACCTGAAAGGATTTGACAGACCTTCACTTTGTCTACCCAGCTGCTCTCATCTTTTGTTTTGTGAGAGGCATGCACAGTAAACACATTTTTCACTTTGACACATGACCAACTGAGCCACATGATTCCTGATATTCCTCCTTCATTCCTAGCCTTTTCCAGATGCACTAGAACTAACTCTTCCATTTTACAGCCAGCAAGCACGGCACTTATGGATAAAGTGAAGTGTCCTTGGACATTGGTAATCACTTGGATGGTGGTGGGAGACCACTGTGTCATGGTCTGTGCAGTGCCCTACAAGATGCACAGAGACCACTAGACTGTCAGTTGGTAAAGCAGTTGAGGTCAGCTGGAACCATGTGAAATTACAGTTTAGGAGTACATGAAATATATCTGAGAAATAGAGGTTGAGAAATTCAGTAGAGTGTATCAGCCCTGAACACCTTTGCTTCAGTGTTTTCATCAATAATTTTAAGGTTCAGTTCTATAATCACTTATTATTTGGTAATTCTTTTTTCCCCCAGTATAACATGTTGACAAGAAAGAACCAAAATAAAAATGAAAGTGCATGTTTAAATACCAATTTTCTATTTCCCAAGGATATTGGTAATAAATCTGTGACTTGCACTGAATGTTTGTGAACATTTACTATCCATTATGGGTACCATAGTGATATAACTAACCACATTGAAAATTAGAAGATACAAATTTGCTAAAGAAGCAGAAATACATACTTTGAAATAGTAGTTATTAAAAATGCCCAAGGATGCATTTAATATGAACAGTAGCAAGAAGTATACTTAATTTTCATTCTATGACTTTTTATTTAGATTAAATGATTATTCCTCTAAACTTATTCACTCATTTTAGAGTCTATGGTTTCCTGTGTATTCATAAAAGGTAAAAGAGAGCTTCTACTAAGTTGGCCCTAGTATTAGAAGAGGAACTTTCAAATAGTTGAAGAATGTCAGTTTCATACTGGTATCATCAGATGATTCAAACAGAACACCAATTAAATTACTTCCAATTACAACTCAATATTTTCTTTTTTATAGTTTTATTGATGTATTGGAATGATAGCAATATGCATGTATACAACACTTGGTGTGTTTCCCTCTAGACACACACCACTCCCTCTACCCTCCCCCACACATGTCATTGAGATTGGTGTTGATAATTTCATATATGTACACAGTGTTATTTAAACTGTTACCTTCATTATGTCTCTATCTCCCCTCCTCCTCTAAACTCCCTCCATCACTCCATTGGAGTCTCTACTCTTTTATCTGAGGTTTCTTTTGTTACCCAATTTCTCTCTAGCTTCCACATATGAAAGAAAACATACAACTATTTTCTTTTTGAGACTGGCTAATCTTACTTAGCATAATATTCTCTAGATTCATCCATTTTCTGGAAAATGGCATAATTTTGTTCTTTATGGCTGAGTAGAATTCCATTGTGTGTATATATCAAAATTTTGTGATCTCTTCCTCGGTTGATGGACACCTAGGCTGGTTAGATAATTTGGCTATTGTGAATTGTGCTGCAGTAAACATGGATATGCATGTATCATATAGCTCAATATTTTCAACCAATTTATGCAATCAAAATTAAGCTTTGAAGATAGAACACTTGCCATTACTATAAATTTTATTGTAAAATTAAAAATTGAGCACTGAAGACAAAATTATATAAATGTAAATTTTGGCAAAGTACAATGTAGTGGTAAAAATTTAATTCTGACTAAAGTAAGAGAGTTACAGAGCTGAGTCATATTTGAAATTGGTTGTAATGCACAGATGCCATCCTTGGATACTCTACTGAATGAAGTAGAAATCAAGAGTTTTGAAATTTACAAATATTTTTAAATATGTGAGTAGAGTACATGATTTAACCACATTTGTGTAGAAGCTAATGTTGAATTTTAAAAGAGAAACACTTTAGCATGACAACATATGCTTTATCTCTTATGGTTTATATCAGTTCAATTTTAGAAATATTGAGTTTGAAGACCTACTTTGTAATTTTACTTTGTAAAATTCCTATAATTTTGGTATCACACAAAAAAAACTATTTATTTTGTAAATGTGTTCATTCACTAAAGTTTGGTTGCATTTCATTCCAAATTATCTGGAAATATTTAGTCAAAGTATTCAACATATTGGATACAACAAAGTTTCATCTTTCAAATCTCTTATTGAATTGCAATAATTAAAAATTGATCACAGACTAAAGGACAGGAAAATTTATTATGATAGGAGCAGGGGAAGAACTGCTTTAATCAAACATTGAGAGATCAAAAGGTTAAAATTTTAATTTCCAAAATCAAAAGTTGCTACTTTGAATTTCTTGATGTATGTGGGAATTTTTTGTTGCCATTTTATTTTTAATTGAATAAATTTGCATTCTAGACTGCAATATGATGAAATTGAGACTGACGCTAATTTTACAGCATTTATATCTGGCAAAACATTTAAAAGCATCAGGTTTTGTCTTGTACAAATATTTGTCAAAGGAATATTTCCTCCCTTGGAAGGGAGGAAAAGAATGTGGAAAAGTACTTGGGCTCCATATTTACAAATTTCAAGATTGTTTAAAAAAGGAATTGAAAGTATCTTTTATCAGTAGAATTTTTAAGTTTAGGAGATTCCTCAACATTTGTGAATCTCTTATTTTTTCACTGAAATTCCAAGTGCTTAAAGCAGAGGGACTCTAATTCAGGAAGGGAAGTTGACTATTCATGAGTTCTGGTTTCCTCCTTGGTCTTTTCTTTCTCTCTGGAAGATTTTTGAGTTTTTCCTTTGCCATTTGTATTCTTAAATGTTGACATACTGTGTCCAGATCTTGTTTATCCATAAGGTACTTAAAAGCTCTTTCACCATGAGGTTTTTCATCTTCCTTTAATTCTAGGAAAGTTAGGCTCATAATTCATTCAAGTATTTCCTCCTCTCTTTTTTATTTTTTCCCCTCTAAGGACTTTTGGTTGTTGGCATTTTTATTGTTATCTTTATTTCTTTTATAGTTTTATATTTTATAAGTGTTTATTCTTTCCTGGTGATTTCTGAGATAGTGTTATCTTTCTGATCTATGAATTCCCTTTTACATAGAATTTAAATGACTACTTAATTCATCAATTGCATTCCTTTTTTCAAATATGATTGTGTTCATGTTTAATATTTTCCTTCAACCTTTTAATATTTTCTGTGACTATAGAATGAATAATATATAGCCTTCTTCTAAAAGATTGAAATTTGTAATTGATTTCTGCCCTACACTGCTAGCATAGAGTTCCTAAAATCCTTATAATTTCCAGAGCAAAAGGGTGGTAAATTCATCATTGTTCTGATATTTGCTCTTTGCCCCTGGCTCCTGACAAGGAGGTAGTAATTCTTTGAAATTTCTGGGTGAATGACTTTTGTTCAAATGTGGCAATTGTTGGTAGGTTCCCAGATGGGAGCTGGTCATCAGAAGTATCAAGCCATGATTAGAAACTTGGAACTAACAGTCCCTTCCCCACATTTTGCAGGAAGGGGCCGGGGGATGGAGAGCGAGTTAATAATTGCTCATGCCTCTGCGATGAAATATTTATAAAAAATTAAAAAAAACTGGAACTACAGGGTTCAGAGAGCTTCCAGGCTGGTGAATATTGGGAAGTTTTGGTATGGCAGTACACCCTGAAACACTTGGAAGCTCTGTATCCCTTTCTCTATACCTTGCCCTGTGTCTCTGTGTCTCTTCTATCTGGCTATTCATTTGAATCCTTTTAAAATAGACAGATAAACATAGATAAACTCAGTTTCCCCGAGTTCTGTGAGTCATTCTAGAAAAGCATCAAACCCAAGGAGGGGATTGAGGAAACCTTTGATTTACAGCTGGTCAATCACAAGTACAAGTAAAGCAGCCTGGGGATTGCGTTTGGCATCTGGAGTGGGGGCAGCCTTGTGTGACTGAGCCCTCAAACTGTGGGATCTGTGTGAACTCCAGCTAGTGTCAGAATTGAATGGCATTGTGGGACACCAAATGGCTGTTGCAAAATTGATTGGTGTGGGGAACAAAAGTCTCACACATCCTATCACAGTAGTGTTCTATATTGAGAGTCGAGAAAACATAAACAAGTTTCTTTTGTTCCTTAAGATTGTATATTTAAGTTGGGCTTCAAGAAACACACATTGGTCTAATTTAGGACTCTAAACACTCTCTTGTATTTTTATATTTTACTTATTTATTTATTTTGGGTACTGGGGATTGAACCCAGGGGCATTCTATCTCTGAGCTAAAACCCTAGCCCCCCTCCTTTTCTTGAAACAGGATCTTGATAGGTTGCTGAGAGTCTTGCTACATTTTTCAGGCTGTCATCAAACCTGTGATCCTCCTATCTCTGCCTCCTAAATACTAAAATTCCAGGCATGTAACACCACGCCCAGCTCATCATTCCCTCTTAATTCATATCATCTTTTTCTTTTCTTTCTTATCTCTTTCTTAAGTAGAAGTCTCCATTTACTATGTTCAGTAAGTTGACTTATGTGCCCCTAAAAGATATCTCCAAGTCTTGGTCCCTAGTACCCAGAATGTGAATTTTTTTTAGAAGTAATGTCTTTACAGATGTGATTAAGATCCTACTGAATTAGTGTGGACACTAAACATGACATCTGGTGTTTTTATGAGAGAAAAGATAGGGAGATGTGGGTACAGAGACAAAGAGACACAAAGGAAGAAGGCTATGTGAAGATGGAGGCAGAAATTGCATTAATTGTATTAGATTATTATTATTATTATTATTATTATTATTATTATGTGCCTAAGATACCTGAGAAGAATAATTTAGACGAGGAAAAGTTTTTTTGACTCATAGTTTAGAGGTTCAGTCCATGGTTGGCTGGCTCTAAGGCAGAAACATTATGGTGGCAGAGCATGGCAGAAGAAAGCTGTTCCGCAGCTGGGAAGCAGAAAGAGAGAGAGCAAGAGCCTAGGGACATATATAGTCCCCAAGGCCATGCCCCTAGTGACCCATCTCCTCCAGTCACACTCTACCTGCCTACAGTTGCCACCCAGTAAGTCCATTCAGATTAACGGTCCATCAGTGAATTTATCCACTGATGAGGTTAGAGTCCTGACTTACATTTCTGTATTACCAATAATGAGCTTTTCTGGGGGACATTTCATAGCCAAACCATAAGAGTAATGCATTTACAAACCAACCAAAGCCAAAGATTTTCAGGAGCTACCAGAAATTAGGAAGAATTCTTCCCTAAAGACGTCAGTAGGAATGTGGCCCTGCCAACATCTTATTTTGACATCTAGCCCCCAGCACTCTGAAAGAATAGGTTATTGTTGTTTTAAGCCCCCTACTATGATTTGTGATGGAAGGAGTTTTTAGTATCAAAAGCCTTTCCAAACCATATACAGATCTTGAATTTCAGTACATTTGCGGATGAACAATGCTCCCTCAGGTTTTATTAATTTCTCATTTCTCTGTGGAGAGGAATTTTATTACCTCCTTAAATCTCATCAAAGCATAAGCTTTGATTTGTATTTAAGTTCCTTTCACATCCCAAATTTCTTTCACATTAATGTTTTTGTTGTTTGTTTGTTTCTGTTTGTTTTTAAGTGTTCTCTTGGCTTTCAATGACTTTTCTGGAACTGTATCCAAAGAAGTAGATAATTGTGACTCTTTGCTAGATCATGGGCAACAGAAGGGGTGGGATTGACTTGGGTGTCTGATTCAGGTGGACAGCCTCAGCATCTAGTACACTGTCTTTCACAGGCAGGGTGGTTGGAAAGCAGTTGTTGAATTGAAAGGTAGTAAGATATTACTATACTCACTAGAGTGTAAAAGTACATAAGTCTATTTCTAATTACTGAGGGATGATTTTCCTCTTTCCAACATCATTCTGCAGTAAGAATTTGTGTCCTTCAATATGTGCACCATGGAGTCCCTGAGACTCTACAGACAAGATTAGATATGTTTCTTTTTGTGCAGTGTGGAGTTACCTACACAATCATCAACTATAATAATAGAACAACCAAAATAGCTTGAATAATTTTATAGTTTACTATCCTTTTTACACATATTATTTGCTCTTATAAGTGACTTTGTGGATCATTTATCATATCCTCTTATTATCTACTGCCTATCTATGTGTGGAAACCAAGACTTAGAAAAGTTTAGATAATGAACCTAAGTCACCAAGCTCAAATTCAAGACCCCATGCGAAACAGTATTTCAACAAAGCACTAAGAACTGTAAGATATACCAAAATACTCATTTGAATCCTTTTGCCACATTTCTGGTACATATAAAGTACTATTTTTAATGAAGGGAAGATTTTATTTTTTTATGCTCAAAGTGTCCTCTTAGTTTAATGTCATAGAAAGGAGGGTACTGATCTTGGACTTGCTGGGAGAACTAAAAGTGGTGATAAGGTGGAGAAGTTTTTGCAGAAAATGAAAAGCAATTTGTTCAAATTTCTTTGACTGGGTAGCCAAAATGAGATAATCCCTCTGGCAATGATGAATGAAAGAGATGTAAAAGAGTTCTCATTTTTAGTGACATTATTGATAATGTAGATGAGCTGCTTTGTATCTTTAAAGAAACTCAACAGATAGGAAACCATAGTTGGAAGAAATGTTGGGCCAAGCCTTATTTCAGACAAGCTTCAGAGAAAAAAATACTCTTATTATCACACCACTGATGACAACATTGTTGGACACCAAAGGATTTTGAAATATTTTACTACACCCTACAAAATAATTCAATCAAAAATTGGTTTTTATTTCAACTTTGTATAGATTGCAATATTTTCATACTTTTAATTTTTAAAAAATTCTGTTCCCAATAACTTACCTACACTGAAAACTGCACCTATATCTTAGCAATGAACAGGTTAGGTAAGAGAAAAATAACAAAAAATGGTATTGATACAAGAATTGATACAGTGAATTTGCACATGACCAGATGAATGAAATGAGAAGAGGATCAAACTATATTTTATTTCTGTGGCTCTGGTCAACTTTGCATTCTTGTAGTTGAGAATTTGTCCACTGAATTATTTTGTTTCTATTACATAGATATATGTTTCCACATTTAAAAATTTTTATTATATGCCTTGTAGAGTAACTTCAATAAAAAGAAATTTGCTAAAGCCCACTATGACATTTTCTGAAGACATACATATTCAGAACTGAAAATTTAACTGAATTTTTCTCTTGGGCACATTGTCAATCACACCCATATAATGCTAAAATATTGGTCAGAATTGTCATATTGAAGTTTTTTGAGGATTATATTATAGTGAAAAGGAAGAACAAACTCACATGAATGGGATTTTTCTACATTATATTGATGACTTCATTCAAGAAAATTCATTGAAGGAAAAGTGCAAACTTTGGTCCTATTCTGGATTCTGAAAAGATCAGTTTTAAATTGTTGTACTAAATTACTGCACTATAATTATTGTTAGTATCAAACACATTAACTTGCTATTTATAGGTTTAAATATAAAGAAAATCTAATAGAAAATAATTTTGTGTGAAAAGATATTCTCAGGTATTTCACATATCATGATAACTAATGTAACTATCAATAAAATGTGTTTTTTTAAAAAAGATTTAATCAACATTCATTTAAGTATTTAGTGACAAGTCTAACTTATTAATTATTTTTAGTTTATATAAATTACACTGAAAATTTGGAAAATATATCCATATTTTCTAGTCACCCCTATCTGAATTTCTGTAAGTCACTGAGGAGAATGCAAATTAAAATATTCTCTCATTATCTATTCATGGCTAAATATATAAGCATTATGAATTGGCCATAAAAATCTACTTGGGTTTGATTTATTAAATTTAGAGAATTCTTATTTATGAAATCAATGTCTTCCTGAAATCAATAAACAAATAATATGGTATCACATTAAAAATAATAGAAATATGTGTTCAGTGAATATTATTCATAGGTAGATATTTAAGGGGAATTTTTTTTTTGTTTTTTCTTGTTTGTTTTGCTTTTTGGTACAAGGGATTGAACCCAGGGGCATTCTACCTCAGAAGTACACCCCAATCCTTTTTGTTTATTTATATTTTGTTTTGACACAAGTTCTCGCTAGGTTGCTGAGAGTCTCACTAAGTTGCTGAGGCTGGTCTCAAACCTGTGATCCTCTTTTCTTAGCCTCCCAAATACTGGGCTTACAGGTGTGTGCTACCGTGCCTGACTAAAGGGAATATTTAAAGGAATTTCTTTTGAAACATCACTTCATTTATGTTAATTCAGCATTTTATGAATCTAATTTATATAATAAATATGTATTATATAAATAATTTAGTAAACACCATACTTCTGTTCACCTTTACGTGAGAAAATGTTCTCTACATTTTCTTTATTGTTCTCATTCTTGCTCTCCTAACCATCCCCAGAACTTCTTTCTTGGGCTTGCGTGAGCCTTGGAGAGCAGGTCTGCATTCTGGGTGCTACTGTCACACTCAGCCATTGGCAAGAGGACAGAGGAAAGGCAAGCCAGGATCCCAGTACTTCTCGTAAGTCTGGGAAGGCATCACCCCAGGGCCTTTTGTGTCCTTAGAACGGATGGAAAAGAAAGTGAGTCCGTGGTGAACAACATTCTCTATAATGCACTCTTCCCTCCTTGGTATTAGACATGACATTACCTTTCGAGGAAGAGCAATGCAATAATGTAATGGCAAGTGGTGAACAGTGTGAACTTTGGATGAAATAACTCAAATGCAGACTTGACACTTACAGCTGTTTGACTCTGGGAAATTTGCTTCTCCTTTCTCTATCCTTCACTCCTTACCTTTAAGAGATCCCCGAGGGTTGTTCAGAAAGTTAATGAGTTAACACATGAAATCACTTCAAATATCTGACACCACAGTGTAGGAACTGAAAAAAAATATTGGGTTGTTATTGCTTTGTTATTATCATCTATGAAAAAATATAGGATGAACTATAGGAAAATATAGGCAGAATAGAGTCCTGAACCTATGATTAGAAAGATATTATCATTGGCAAGAAGCGTAATTCAATATTTATTATGAATCACAGTATTCAAAATAAGATACTATCTAGGTACTTTCTTCCTAGTATCCCCCCTTGATATTTAAATGTATTTCTTTATTTAACTCATATTATATGGTAAAGGAGATAATTTTTATTAGAGTAATAGAATAAGATTATTTTAGAGGCTGGTAGACGGAAATATGCAGTTTGCCAATTTTCACATCCGTTCAAAGCAGCACATCTCAGAATGGGCAATATCAGATGCCTAGAAGTGGTTATTGGCTTCTGAACGATCAATGTCATGAGCATCTTGTTTCCTTAGGTTTCTGTGTAGTGAATTATCTCTATAAAGACACTTATGTAGTCTTCCTCGAGTCTAAGTTTTCAGTGTATTTGATTTATTTTAGATTAGCCAAGGCAGCTCTTCATTTCATTTTAGTTTTTCATTGCATTTTAAAGAAGTAATCTAGTCAAGGAAAATTGGGAGGAGGCTGTTAAAATATTTTAGATATTCATAGTTTCTGAGCACTCAATATGCATTTCCTATTATGCTTTGAGTGTCTCGACAGGAGGTCATTCTGGTTAATGATTTTGTGTTCCAAGATTCATCATCTCTGCTCTAATAAAGTGATGAAAACACCTATGAAAAAATGTATAACTTTTAAGGAATGCAGGGACTTAGGGTAAATCATCTCTATTAAATTATGACTTTTAAAATGTGGCCCAGGTAAAAATAGATCTGTTCTTTCTATTCAGCAATTCCAATTCCACTTTTAAGAAAATAAGAAAGGCTATTTTAAAGTACTCTACATGGTATTACATATTTTGTATTACTTGTGCTCTTAGGTGATTTATACTTCTTAGGAAAATTATCTGGCCTTGCCTAATGTTCATTGACACAACTGATTTAACATAAAGGACCTGCAACCATTCCTTAAGTCCTTTCCAGGCTTATTTTTAAATAAGTCATTTTCAGGACTGCTGTTATTACATCCATCACAAGACCATAGAACGCTGAATGGGAGTTGGAAGCATCAGTCTTTGAGATTAAGCTGCTTGGTTTAATGAGAGAGGTCTTATTTATTTGGAAATCTGGCTGAAAACTTAACGCATGATTTGAAGTGTATCTGATGAGCTTCATGTGGTCCTTCTGGCTCACAGTCCATCACGTCTATTACGTATATCATTCAGATCTCTTTGAAGGAGAACATCGATGGTTTTTTTTTTCCCGTAACTTAATATCTTTGTCATAGTAGTGATTGCCTAAATTTCTGACTTGGTAAATGGAAATAAATGACTTTAGAAATATATAAGTGAGCAACAATACATTCACATCTGATAAAGGCATTACAATGGAGCCTTTGGCATTTAGTTGAATAATGATAATCCTTATAGAAATGTGTATGTGTGTTATGTATTATGCATTTGAATTTGGATTGATTTGTAAACTATAATATTCTGTACATAGTTATTTTGGGCTTATTTCTCTGTCTCCTGAATCAGTTGCATTTAAATTTGATTTTGATTAATACTGAGTCAGTAAATTTTTAAAATAAGCATATTTTCTTTTTACTTTTAAATTACAAAATATTTGTACTTCACTAATATGTACATTAAGAGATATACAAAAAGAGAAACTTAGAAAGATATTTGATTTATTAACACTTCAGAAAAAGAACTTTCTCTTTTTTTGTGATTTAAAAATAATTGAGAATCTCAGTTTTATACTGTTTGATATTTCAGTGTTCTGGGTCTCAGCTCATTTTATTTTGAAACTTGCCTTTAATCGCTATTACATGGGATTTACTTGATGATCTGCATTTATTCTCCCTTCCTTCAAATCTTACCTAGATACTTAGTAGCCAGTATAAACGTATTTAATTAACATACAAAAGCTTAGCCTCAAAGGATCTGGGAAACATAATTTTTAGTTTACCAAGTTTTACTAGTACAATAAAATACACTTGAGATATAACTAGGAAATGGGTTTGTGAACACTAAGAGCCCACTGTGAGACCAACTTGGCCCAAACTTTACCTTTTTATGTTTCCTGCTATTTTAAGTGATGCCTACATTAAAGATGTTGAGATATCAGAAATTCATTAGCTAATGTAGAGGAGGGATCCAAAGGCTTAAGGAGATAGGACTTCTAATTGATTTTTACTGTGAGAGTCTTTCGCCTTCATTGTTACCACATAACCAAGAACAAGCCCCAAGGACACTTCCTTAACCAATGACTGAAAAAAGTATTGGCTATGTGGGTACAAATATTTTTGAAAGATTCTTGGGAGCAAGTGTTCTTTCTGGCAGGCTGAAGGTGAAGGTTTTGAGGAATCCTGTCTTTGAAAGAGGCTCCTTGTTTTAGGCTATGATGGACTCTCCAGTTGAAAGAGTCCCCATGATAGTAATTAACCACCAGGAAAAGGTGATATGTTGTTGAAATAAATAGTAGGTGAGAATGATGATCATAAATTTGTCCCACAGGGATCTTTGTTGGTGGTTAATTGGTCATGGAATCCCCAGGGATCTTGTAAATGGGAAGACTTGTAAAGTCTTGCTTAATCTATGTAACCACAAACAAACAAACAAATGTAGATCTGGAAATTAAGCTATGATTTGAGTCACATGATTGAGAATCAAGTCCACTCTTCCAATTGCTAGATATGAATCAGTTCACAAATCCTTGCTGAACTAGACCCTAATACATTGAAACAAGTTTATATTGTACAAGTTTCCTTCTATGCATCTCAAAGATATCTAGAGCTATTTACTAGGACTCTGAATTGGGGAAAGAAAACACCAAGAAATTGTGGGTGCTTCTGGCCACTGGCTTTGAACTATGTGAACCTCCGAATACATAGGACACCACTGTAGAGGCTTTGGGAGATGGGTGGTTAAGTGGAGTTTAGAGCCAAGTGTATTTTAGAGCCAAGTGTATCTCACAGTGGATCCCTGTGCCCACAAAGCTACCATGGTTATTTCTCTGGTTCCTGGAGGTGTCAGGGCAGTGGAGAGACTTGACTGCTGGCAGATTCCCTATACCAACTCTCTGACAAAGAGGAATGAAGACTTAGGGCAGAAAGGGCCGAACTTAAGACTATGAAACTGCACCTGTTACAAAAAAGTCAGATTTAAGCAGCACTGCATCCCAAGGTAAACTGAATCCACATCCAAAACCATGAACAAGCCTGGCATGGTGGTGAATGCCTGTTTTCCAGTAATTGGGAGGCTGAGATTGGAGGACAAAAGATTCTAGACCAGCCTCAGCAACTTAGTAAGACTCTCAGCAACTTAGCAACATCCTATTTCAAAATAAAAAATAAAAGAGAGTTGGGGGTGAAACTCAGAGGGAGAATGCCCCTGGATTCAATCTGTAGTACCACACACACACAAAAAGAAAAATTAGAGATGTCTGTTTTGTTCTCACACCTGGTATGTATTTCTCCTTGCAGAGGATGAAGGGACCTAGTGGAATGACAGAGACTATTGTAAAGAAATCAGGTGGTGATTCAAATTCTACCTGTCGCTCCAGGTGTAGTCTCTTTTCTAAAGCAAAACACCCCTGCTCTGCACCTGCCATGCACCAGTTATTTTTCTGGAAAATGCTTTTTTACAATCACTCTAGTAAATAGAGAGCAAGCTACCTTCACCTGAAAGGCATAGCAGTATACTCTTGCCATTCTTACCTCAGGGCAATGTCAACTCTCCTAGAGACTGCCATAATCTAAGCCATGACTGTCTTCTCCTTCCACGTTGCTCTGGGCCTCTCTAATAATGCGCTCATGTTACAGCATCTGTTTATCCAGCATTAGAAGATGCCCTTGAAAACTGCTTTGTCAGACTGTATTTTCCCCATAGCCTCAGCGGTATCGCCAATCCACGTGCTTTTCTTACAATGTGATCTTGGCATTCCTCTTAGAGGTGATGGTCTTCTTCTGAAACTGGGTGGGCTTTTCTTACTGCTTCAACCAATGTCAGAATGGTGCTGTGTGTCCTACTAGGCTTGGATCATGACAGATGAAATGCTCCCACTTTTATGAAGTACGATAATTATGCTTGAAGTCTGCACTGGCCATATATACAGAAAGACTCTCCTGCAGGAAGGAAATGGAAAGACCACAGAGTCCTGACACTCTGAAGAGGGAGATGCCTGGCTGTCTTTACAAGCACCAGCCACAACCTGATTGCAGCAGCATGGGAGATCCCGAACCAGAATTGCTCAGCCAAGCCCTGCCCACTTGACTCACAGAAACCAGGGGACATGATAAAATGACTGCTCTTCATCTAAGTCACTAAATTGTGGAGTGACTTGTTACACAATAGATAACTCAAACACCCAGTGAGATATGTGCCTGCCGAGGGTAGAATATAATCACAATGAAAATTTATGTCCCTGTCATCTCAGGGAAATTTCTGATATTCCCGTAGATCAGGGCATGTCAGGATGTTGTATCCAAAGTGAAGAGCAAGTTTCTATATTTTGCCCAATCCCTACCACTTAAGAAAGGGACTTTTGAAGGCAACCATGCATCACATTTGGGAGCAGATGAACCTGGCAGTATTTGAAGCAGCTTTGTTAACTATTTGGACTTTGTGTCATAGAAAATCCTATGTTGTTCAAATTCTCTGCTCTAATGGTCTCATGGAAAGTCCCATTAGGATAATTATGGGGCAGGCCACTTGAGTTTTAGAGCAGAGCTGCACCTTCTTCAGAAAATATTTATTCTCTTTTTGAATAATGACTTGCTATTGGGCCCCAGAGATACCAAGCATCCATGCAAATTGAGCATCCATCATAAGCAGGGTGTTCAATGACCCATCCAGCCATAAATTTGGATAGCTGATTATCATCAGTTATACAATGAAGTTCAAGCAGGCACCAAAGGCACAAGTGTGTTACACAATCAATTGGTACATACTCTCAGTGCAGCTAATTTTGCTACCTTGCTCACAATTCCCTCACCCCACCCCCAACTATGGTCTCATGGAGACTGAGGAAAATATTCATACATGATTTACAGGTATTTTGGCATAATATGCCAGAACCGTTCTGAAGAAGGATAAAGCAAATTTTTAAGGGCAACAAGGAAGAGAAATTCTCCCTGGTTAGAATTTCAAGTGGTACATCTGGTTGTCCATTTTCCTTAGAAAAGGACATAATCAGAAGTGTGGAACTTCATAAACCTTCATGAGAAGTTGTTGATTCTGTAGGTGGGCTACAGGTTGCAAGGAAGAGGATTAAAGAATTGGTGATAAGGAGGTCTACGAAAGAAGTGTGTCAGTGGAAATCTAAGACGTGACCCGGAGCGTGAGAATATGTATTCAATTCCATGTGAATTCTCTGCACAGGGGATTCCTGAGGGTTCTTGAGATGATTTCAGATGGTCCCCAAGGTCAGAGCTATTTTCATAATAATACCAAGATTTTCACTCACATTCTTTCACGAGTGTAGAGGGGAGTTTTCCAGAGTCGATATGATATGTGATATTTCAACAGAGTGAATATACAGATAGGAGACCTCATCTGTCTTCTAGTAAGCCAGGCATTAAAGAGATTTGCAAACAAACGTGAATTTTCTTGCTAGTAAGTCATGCTTACTAGCCACTATTTTATTTTTTATAAAATGTTATTTTCGTTAATACTAAATATAATTATTACTGTTATGCTTAAATTAATAAAATATGTTTCAAATGTTCTCAATTTTAATTTCTAATATGTTAAATATCAATAGATATAATTCATATAAATAAAGCTCTTTAAAGTTCACAATAGTTTTTGAGAGAATGAAGGATTCTCAAGACCAAAAGTTTAAAAAGTACTTAGTCTATTACCTACTTTGTTGTATTTATTAATGCTTTCTGATCCTTTTTCCTAAATATTTGTCCACTAAATTTCCTTCTATTAACTTCTAATCACTTCTTCAATTTATCAAGGCCATTTGAATCTAGACCTTGATGATTAAGGATTCACCATCTCTTTCTCCCATTTTGGTCCCTGTGCAAGTGAGGAGAGCTGCTCCCTCTTTTAGCAGATTGCATCCTGATGAAAATGCCTTCTTACTCTTGGCACAGATCAACGAGGGCTAGGGATCTACTGCTGATTGTTCTTCACCATTGTCCGCCAGGCGGTGGTGCCTCAATCCTGCAGGGATGTGTCTAGAGCAAGTGCACCCATTTTGTTACTGATCCGGTCTTTGGGGACACAAACAAAAGCCACAACAAAGTCACATTGGCTATGCTAGATGGCAGTCTTTACTGATCACAGGTTTCTCCTTCTATTCAACAAGGTTATTGGTAGGACTCAAACTCCAAATTCTTTCTCTTTTGCAATGGGTGGCAGCTGGAACATCTGCTCAGTTCTTTCGATCTTTCAGTAGTTACTTTCTGTTGGACTCTCTGCAGTCTACTTTGGATATACACAGTTTAGGGTTTAGCCAAGAATCTGACAATAGTTTATATGTAGATTTGGAGTGGTCCCCTCTCATTCCTGGAGCTTCCTCCTTTCCAGAATTTTTCCCTTAATTTCCAGCCACTCTGATACCCTCAAACAAAGTTCTCTGACACCTCCAGCCATCCCAACATTGCTTTCTATGAGTTCTAACCATCTTGAGCTTCATACGCAGGGGTGTATCCTCAGGAGGACAGTTATACAAATGTGGATTTACCCAGTATAGTCCCTCTTCCAATCCCAGTATTGTCTGCTTTTAGATGTTCTCAGTGTCCTGAGAAATAGATTATAGATTTTCTTTTCTTTTTAGTACTGGGAATTGAGCTCAGAGGCATTCTACCACTGAGCTATATACTCCATAGCCCTATTTATTTATTTAGAAACTGGGTCTTGTTAAGTTGCTGAGGGTCTTGCTAAATTGCTGAGGCTGGCCTTGAACCTGTGATCCTCCTGTCTCAGCCTCCCAAGTACTAGGTAGATTAATTAATTTTGTGTGTATGGTACTGAGGATTGAACCCAGGGGTATTCTAACACTGAGATACACAACCAGCCCTTTTTATATTTTTTACTTTGAAACAGGGTCTCACTAGGTTGCTAAGGGTCTCGCTAAGTTTCTGAGACAGGTCTCAAACCTGTGATCCTCCTGTCTCAGTGTCCCAAGTACTGGGATTACAGACATAAACCACCATGCCCAGCTTAGATTTATTTTTGAATAGAATTTATACTAATTATCTGTGAGAAATCTAGTTCCGTATAAGTTAAATCACCATTATGAAACTATCGTTTGATTTTTTTAAAATATTTTATTTAGCCGGGAGTGGTGACACATGTCTATAATCCCAGTACTTGGGAGGCTGAGACAGGAGGATCACAGGTTTGAGACCAGTCTCAGAAACTTAGCGAGACACTCAGCAACCTAGAGAGACCCTGTTTCAAAGTAAAAAATATAAAAAGGGCTGGGGATGTAGCTTGGAGGTAAAATAACCCTGGGTTTAATCCCCAGTACTATACACAAAAAAAATTTTATTTATATGCCAGCTCTGGGATATCAAGTGAACCAATGATATTTCCTTTAAGATTTATAATAACAGAGAAATGATAAGTTAAAGTCACTATTTATTATTGTTTTATTTTGATAACTCCCTTTTGCAAACATGCACATACACGCACATTCTTATTATTAGAGATAGAAATCAATTTCCACGTGAACTAGATTGATAATGGATAGTGCTTCCTGTGAAAAAGTAAAAAGGTAATTCCTGGGTACTTCACTCCCAGCATGCTACCTACTTTTAGGATTGTAATGGTTAATTTTATCAACCTGGCAATGCTCTATTGTCTGGTTGTTTAAATAGCAGTCTAGATACTGCTGAGATGGTGTTTTTTCAGGTGGGATTAACATTTACAATCAGTCGATGTTTAGTTGATTGCCCACCTTGATGTAGGTAGATCCCATCCAATCAGTTGAAGACCTTGAGAGCAAAGACTGAGGTTTCTGAAAGAAGAAGAAATTTTATCTAAAGACTCCATCATAGAGCCCCTCCTGGAGTTTCTAGCCTATGGGTCTGCCCTGCAGATTTTGGACACGTCAGCCCTGACAGTTCCTTAAATCTATATGTATTCTATTGGCTGTGTTTCTCTGGACAACCCTGACTAATACAAGGTGAATGCTCAGTGACCCATATTATTTTTCAGAAATTGAGATGCTAATTCTCATTTTTGACAAAAATTTTACACTGTTTCATCCCCATTCCATAAATGCTCTCCTGACTTCTCCATTGACATTGTAATTACTTTCAGTGAATGTTTTTATAACTGTAAAAGGGAAGTTATATAAATAAGAATATCAACTATTTTAACACTTATAGACACCATTTCTTACTTTTGAGAGAATTAAAATAAGTGGAAAGATTTCAAGAATAAACATTTATTGCTTTGCACTTCAATAATTTTATATTAAAAGAAATGTTTGCAATATAAAAGAAATTCAAAAGTTAAAGATTTATTTCTATGATTCTTAAGGAATTAGAAAGAAATACATATGGGTAGGTGGGTGGGAGGTAGCTCAATGGTAGAGCACATGCTTAGCATACATGAGGCTCTGGGTTCAACCCTAGGATCTCCAAAAATTTTTTACTAAAAAAGAAAAAAAAATGAGAGAGAGAGAGAGAGAGAGAAAGAAATGCACAAATATCACGCTTATACAAAAAGTTCCAAATTATCCAAAACCTAGGTTTTTTTTCCTTTTAATCCCCAACCTAACATCTCCCCAAAGCCCAGTCAGTTTGCTTTTAAATACCAGATAAAATAGAAATCGAAGATGATGGCATTGATTCAATGTTTTGTCATTTCGTTTTCTTCCTTTACTTTTTAATTTCTTTTTTTTTGTACAAGATGTAATATTGTTAACTTATGCACAAGAAGAAACTTTGAATTTAAGTTTGAAGTGGGGAACACTAGTGTACTGTTTCCTCCTTAAGTGTATGGTAGAAGGAAGAAACTTCCATTGGCTCAAAACGACTGTCCAACTCTACCAACTCAGAGGGTACAGGATGTGGCTGCATTTCATGCTCACTTCTGGTTCAGGCTGATAACACTTGGTCTTTTGATCACTGAATATTTGGTTTATAAGCATTGCACAGATCATAATTTACAGTACATTGATAATTTTTTGTGTGTAAAAATCAAGAAGAATGAATAGAAGATTGTTACTTGTTCATGGGAGCGGTTCCACAGCATTTGAATTTGTGGATCCCGCCAATGAGTTAATGGAGAGGAGAATATCCGTGCCTTCAAGCTTGGACTGTCCCACAGCCAATGTGCATCAAGCCCCTGACTCCCTGTGCTTGGCATAAGTGAAGGTTTTGCAGACTGGGCAGCAGAGAAATGGGGGTGGGAGCAGCAGCTCCTCTTGGGAGCATCACAGAGCTTCTTGCCAGAGATGTTCCCTCCATTGTGATTCTCAGGATGGCAGGGCGTCCTGATCTTTTATTTCCCATCAAAGGCAAAGTGATTGAGAGTCATCCTTTACTGCTTGAATGGATTATTGCACGAATATCCCCTTGTCAGAGAAAAGCAACTAGGAAACAAGCCCGGCTGGGCCAAACATGCCAAGAGCACTACCGCGAAGATGGGGGTTCAGGAATGCTGTGGAAAAGAGCTGGGCGTGTAGCCCCACTAATCACATGTGTAGGCTGGCTGTTTCACTGAAGCTGGAGAATATATTGTATGCTTTTCCTGTTTTTGCACACCCTGTTAGCTTTCTTACAGAAGTTAAATCACCAGAGACACCACTAAAGGTACAATAAAGCCTTCAAGTAATCTGAGAGGAAGTCTGTCTATGGTTTGGAAAGCAGTAAGGGTTGCCAGGCGTGGTGGCACAAGCCTGTAATGCCAGTACTTGGGAGGTTGAGACAGGAGGATCACAGGTTTGAAGCCTACCTCAAAAACTTAGTGAGGCCTTGTTTCAAAATAAAAAATAAAATAGGGCTGAGGGTGCAGCTCAGAGGTAGAATGCCTCTGGATTCAATTCCCTGTACCACCAAAACAAAACAAAACCAAACCCCCTAAAAAACAGTAAGAGTTGTTTTATGGTGGAGTTTTCCAATAAGGCATGCTTTCTGATAACAGACATTTTATGAGTTGCTTTAAACTGAATAACATGAAGCAAGAGAAAGGATGTTGGCTTTCATTTGTCATTTCCTAGCCCATCCCAGGGTCTAGCTACAACACCTATAGAAGAGGGCCAACCTTCCCAATCTGCAATCTGACACTGTGCAAGTCCAGTTTCAAAGGTTGTAACTTTGGGGCACTGAGAAATGGTTCTCTAGAGGCTAAAACCGCGCTCCCCAAGAAGGCATAGTCTTCAGGAGCTGGTGGGTGGCGCATACCAACAAGTAGGCCTTGGCAGAAAAGTATGAAATAATCATGAGCAAACACGAAATACTCCAGGGATTCTCATGCTAATTAGAGAAGCCTGCCAATGGCCTGTAGTTAGAGAGGGGGTCTGTAATCATGTAGGCTAACAGAATCTACAAATTCATGTCAATGTGATCTCAACTGAACCCATAGTTTGGAAGGCCTGGGGACTTTTGAGTTATATATATTAATGAAATTCATGAATATTTACCTTTTCCCATTACTTTGCTCAGATGATATTGAGAGAACATTCCCTGAATTGCCTTGTAACTTAATGTCACTTCTTTCCATTTATACATTAACCAAACACACTCCATTGAATAATCTTACACTTGACTTGGTTCTATTTATTTTTCTCACTGTTAGCAGCTTTCCCATTTCTTTCTATTATTCTATTGCATACAAAGTGTTATTTTTGAACACACAGTGAAGTAAAGAAAGTTGCCTTATTTGAGTATTCCTGAAAAAAATACTGGTCACAGAAATGACTGAATATATATTATATTTTGGGGGAGGGGAATTGGAAAATCATTAAAAATAACAACTTGCATTTATATTGTAGTTATTATTTCACACAATTTAGATCTCAGTTTACCTGACCCACACCTTGACATCAGGCTGAGGCAGCTGTTATTATCTTCATTTTATTAATAAGAGAACAGTAGATTGATTGGTTATTCTAGACAAGAAAGTTATTGAGAATGGTCACATCTTGAAACTGGGGTATGTGGGAACTAATTTGACTGGTTCACTCAAGAAATGCTAAGTATCTATTACTACGTGTCCCAAGCACTGTCTAGGTGGTGGGTATCACAGTGAATGAACGAGACCGGAATCCCTGCTTTCATGAAGGTTACATTCCAGTGGATGAGACACAAACTGAATAAATAGATGAGGAAATACACAGCACGAGAGACAGTGACATGCCTGACAGAGGAAGAGGAAGCAGGTTTAGTGGGATAGTGTGACTGTGTGTTGTGGGGACTGACATTTTATACAGGTTGCCAGAAGGATGTCAGTGACAAAAGACCTGAAAGGATTGAGGGAGTGAGTCATATGGATGTAAAGAAAGGAAGAGCTGGGTGTGGTGGCACACACCAGTAATCCCAGAATTTGGGAGGCTGAGACAGGAGGATTGCAGGTTCAAAGACGGCCTCAGCAAGGTGGAAAGACGTGTCTCTGTGGCACAATCAGTTAGCGCATTCAGCTGTTAACCGAAAGGTTGGTGGTTCGAGCCCACCCAGGGACGCATGTCGACTTTCAGATGTTCTCTCTCCTGGGCGAGTTCTCACACAGAAAGGTGGAAGGGAAACCCATTCCTTCCTATCCTTTGTTGTCTTGGGCAACACAGGAGGACATAAAGCAAGGCCTTTCAGGTCTACCCAGCAAGGCCACTAAGAACAAACTAGGTTCAAACTTCTCAATCTGAAAACCTGAAAAATAGAAAGAAACAGCAAGGTGGAAAGACTTTCAGCAACTTGGTGAGCCCTGTTTCAAAACCAATAAATAAATAAATAAATAAATAAATAGTGCTGGGAGTGTAGCTTGGAGTTAGAAGCTGCCTGGGTACAACTCTAGTATCCCCACACAAAAAAAAAAAAAAAAAAGAAAGAAAAAGAAAAGAAAGAAAGGAAGAATATTCTAGACAGAGGGAACAGCCAGTACCACCAAGCCCCGAGTCCCCATGGCCTGTTAGGTGAAGAACACAGAGACTAGGCTAGACAGAATGAAAGGAGGGTGAGCAGACAGTCACAGAGATAAGCAGAAGTCATTAAATTTTGATTTCTAACTTCTTAATGACTATTCAGATGACAGTTTCTTTGTTTTTTTTTTTTTGCAAAATTTTGTGCATGCAAAATCCTACAAAGGGATTTCCAGTCCCTGTGTGGGACGCGGGCTGTTTTCCATGGGGAAGAGGGACGAAGTTGCTTTTGGTCCCAGCAGTTCTGAGGGGAAAAACTGGACTGAAGTTCTCTTACTCACAGCAAAGACGACATGCAGCGAAAAGACACAATACCAGAGACCATTAGCAACTACTTTGGGTTGGGTTTGGGATGGCCGGAGAAGCCAGTGACCTAAAGCCAGCAGGTGACATTAGGGCATGAACAGGAGCTTCATTTTTCAGGAGTCTGGCTTTCCCAAAGTGTTGTTGCTGACCAACATGGGGTGCTGTGTTTGTACCCCAATCTAGACACAGCCCTGCATCTGTTGTGGCCTAGCCCTGGGCAGAAGAGGAGACAGTGGACCAGGAGGAGAAGCTGAGCGGACCCACTGGTTCCCAAATAGCTTTCCCTAGGAAAAGCCACAGTACCTTAATTTAAAATGCAAAATTTCCAGAAAGTTCTCCATTAATGTCTTGCCACTGTCTGCTGCAATAGTTTTAAAGTGTGGTCCTAGGAGAAGCAGCCTCAGCTTACCTGGGAATATTAGAAATGGAAATGCTCGGCTCCAATCCCAGACTACTGAATCCAAAACTCTGGGAATGAGGCCCAGAAATCTGCACTTTCTGAAGCCCTCCGTTGATTCTGATGCAGGCTACAGCTTGAAAACCATTAGCAGACAGGAGAGAAAAACACTGACATTCAAAGACCTGCCCTTGTACAGGACTCTACCAGGATCTGCAGCCATATGCCCTCCTTCTCCCTCACGTCCTTGTGCTGGTCCACACCTCCCATGGTAACTCAAGGTCACACCTGTTCCATCGTTTCTTCGCTCATTCTTTTTCAAGATGTTTCCCAGGTATCTCCTGATGAATTCTGACTCAGTCTTCTAGATCCAGCTGAAACATCCTCATTTTGGTACTTACATAGCTCGTCCTTCATAAACCATTAGCCCAGTTCATAACTGCTTTCCTTAGAGTGTGTGTGTGTGTGTGTGTGTGTGTGTGTGTGTGTGTGTTGGGGGTTAATTGCTGGCATGTCATCTTTCCTTCCTTTCCAGACCCTAGACTCTGAAGACTGTGAGCATGAGGGCCACGTCCCACAAGCTTGGATTGTATCAGCAGCCCCAACATGGTGCCTGGCCCACAGTGGCTTATAATACAGTCCTCCCTTGATACCTGTGGTGGATCTGTTTCCAGTCCTCCCACCCTACAGATACCATAATCTGTGGTGCTTTATATCAAATGGCATGGTAGTAATATTTGCATCTGACCTACACACATCCTTCCATATACTTTTTTTGAATAAAAATTAGAGGAGACTATTGTTTTGTACTAAGTTCCTGCACTAGGCCCTAACAGACCAGGCTAAGAATCAAAATGGAGTCACACACCCTAAAGTTCCATGTCACCAAGCTGAAACTAAGCGGTTTATCTGACCTTCTGAGAAATCAGGATTAGAGACACAACAGCCTGAATTTCACAGACTGGTTTCAATTGTCATGATAATGCAGTTCCCTTTGCTCTAATCCTTACACAAAAGAAGTAACCTGAATAACCTGTCATTAACTAAGCAGTTATTTTTCTATTGTTCTGTTTCCTTGTCCCTTTTACAAAGTGACTTTGAAATGATCAATCATGTTTTTGTTGTTTTGATTGTGTTTTCTTTAGCCCTCTGTCCATAAAACCAACCTTTTCTGCTTAACCCATAGAAACACTTGTTCTATTTTATGGGATGAAGTATAGTCTGATTCTAGAATTCAAAATAAAGCCAATTAAGATCATTACACTAAATTATTGTAATTTTGTCCTTTGATACTTTAAACAATTTCTAGATTATTTGTAATACCTAATATAATTCAAGGCTATATAAAAAGTTGTTAAACTGTATTGTTTAGGAGATAATGTGTTCAGATCTTGTGTTGAAGGCCTGGTCCCCAGATTATGGAGCTCTTAGGAGGTGGTAGAATGTTTAGGAGGTGGGGCCTAATAGGAGAAAGTTAGGCTTTTGAGGGCATACCCTTGAGGGAGGTATTGGGACCCCAGCCACCTTGAGGTGAACAGGCCTCCTGTTACACACGCCCATCACCATGATGTTGTGTTTTACCACAGGCCCCAAAGCAACTGGGCCAACCATGAACAGAAGCGTCTGAGACAGTGAGTCAATATAAACATTTTCTTTTTTAAAGTTTACTTTCTCAGGTGTTTTATCACAGTGACAGAAAGCTAATACATAATGACAAGAAAAAAGAAAAGTCTACATTTCAATACAGACACGATGTTTTGAATGTTTTGTAATTGTTTGACTCCAGTTGGATCCCGGGGATGCAGAACCTGTGAATATGGTAGGCCAATTAATTGTACTGTCTTTTGTAAATTGTTGAATGGAATGTAAGGAATTAAACCATCATCAGTTGTTGATATTTTAGCAGTGAGGGGTCTCCATCACTTTAGAAAGTCAGGAGGTGGGCAGAGCTTACATTCTAGTACTCCTTTCTTTCTTTTCTTTCCTTCTTTTTTTTTTTAGTGGTACTGGGGATTGAACCCAGGAGCATTCTAACTGTGAGCTGCACTCCAAGTCTTTTTTTAGTTTTTATTTTGAGACAGGGTCTCACTAAGTTGCAGACAGCCTTGCTACATTGCTGAGGCTGGCCACTAACCTACAATCCTCTTGCCTCAGCCTCCCAATTGTACTGGGATTGCAGGTGTACTCCACCATGCCCATCCATGTTCTGATATTCTTGAGTTGAATTGTCTCTCACAGTGAGTTGTATGAACAGAGCATATTATTTAGCCTTTCTGAATCTCAGATACCATTTCCTTAAAATGAGACCATTTATAGTACCTAATAATAAGAGCTGACATTTATTGAACATTTCTATAGGTCATCTCTTTTAATCTTCACAGGTACGCAATGATGTTGGAATTTGGGTCTCCCACTTTAGAACACAGAGAGACACACTGACTTCCCTAGAGTCCTATAAGGAGAAAAATATGGGAGAATGGACTTGAGTGGGATCTTCAGACTCTGAAGCCTGATTTATTTGCTCTTACACTCTATCACCTCCTTAGGAGTCTATGAAGGTGAAACGAGATATATATGTAAAGCACCCATCAAGCGACTTAATGACAGTCACAATTTTTATAGGACTAAATTGGCTTTAGGATGGGAGAGAAATAATTCCATTACATGGGAAAGAACTTTGGGATGGACATAAAATTTCTCCTTGTTTCTATTTTCTCCCTTGGTGGTGGGAATCATGTTCTATTTGTCCAATAACTGTTTCCCACCTGAAGTTAACTGTATCTTATTTCCAGAAAGGAACTTGCTATTTCAGAGTCAGTGGCCTTAACCCAGTTGTTAAGGGTGATGTTTCAAACAACACGGTATTAGCTGCTGGCAAAAATCTTTGGAGCCTTCTCTCTGTACTGCTTAAGATAAAGCTCCTGAGTGAAGTGGCACAGCCTCCAGGTCTTTCATGTTTCTAAGAGCAGAATTCTCCGTCCTGTTGCTTCGGTTCACAAGAATACTTTTCCAAAGAGTTCTGGCAGGCTTCTGGTATTAAGACAATGCAGAAGCACTAGGCTAACTCTGGAGGAACGGCATCTATTGAAAGAGAGCAAAGGCAGGCACATCGCACCAGTAACATTTTCTCCTGAGCTGCTCAGGCTGAATGATTCACAGGGTGAGAAATCTCTGCCTGCCCTAGAGGTCTTGGACAGGAATACTGAACAGCAAGCCAGGATAACATTCTGTACCTTTATAAAGGTGAGGAAAAGAAAAATCTTTTCCCTCTACCCATCTTAGATCCTGTGGCAGAGGTTCTATGAAATTAGATTGGCAAAAAAGAGATTAGCAAGAGAAAAACAGAAGTTTATAAGCCTGTACCTTGTGTATACACCTGGCAGGGCACAGAGATGAGTTCCTCAAAGGGGTGGTTAGAACTGAGTTTCTATAACATCTTAGCAAAGAACAATGATTCTGTTTGTTTGTTTTAGAGACATGGCAACACAAAGCAAAAGGATTTGAACTTCTAATGTGGTAAATTGTGAGACAGTAAATAAGTATATGGGGGAAACTACTGGAAGACAAGGGTGTTAAGTTTTGTTCTATACATTCCTCTGGTCCAGTCTCCTTGTCTCTGGGGAATCCTCCTGCATTTCCTCGTAGAAAGGGGGAAAGCAGAGCATTTTTCTTGTCTGCTTCTTTTCAGTTGCCTTAAGCTCAAAATAATTCGATGTCAAAGTGGCATATTTAGGGTGATGTATTTTGTCACGCTTTAGCAGGAAGGGCAGCCCTCCCAGCTGACTTTACTGACAAGCCCCTGGTCCCACAGTCTTTTCTTTAGCTGCAGGAAAGGGGGCAGAAGCAATGACACAAGCTCTGGCCAGGCTCAAAATCACTAAGCATTCTTGATTTTCCAGGTCGCAGGAGTGCTCTTCATTTCTTCAACAGAAATGTTCTGTTTTTAGCAGCTTGGCTCTGGCTTGACTTTCCACCTATTCAGCAGGTTTCAGTGGCTCTGTTGGGGCCTGTCCTGTGCAGGCTTGGACAAGTCCTATGCGTACCTTTCTTTGTGCAGTGTGAAGAGTGGGTCTGTTGCAAGTTGAATTGCATACCCACCCCCCAATATGTTGAATCCCTAAGCCCCAGAACCTGTGAGTGGGACCTTACTTGGAAATAGTCTTTGCAGGTACAGTTATTTGAAGACAGGGTCAGTGGTAGGTCCTAATCCAACATGACTGGTGTCCTCATAAGAAGAGGGACCTTTGGACATGATGCGTGGAGAGAGGAGAATGCCATGTGTGAATGGATGCTGCTGCAAATAAACCAAGGAACAGCTGGGGCCAGGAGGATGCTCCCCTAGAGGCTTCAGAGGGAGCAAGGCCCAGCCAATACTTTAGTCTCAGACTTCCAGCCTCCAGAACTACGAAGGAGTAAATTTCTGTTGTTTAAAGCTGCCTGGTTTGTGGTGCTTTGTTACACAGGCCTAGAAAAGAGCATAGGGTCCCCTTCTAGAATGAACAAGGAAGCTGGGGCCTGGAGCTCTCCGGGAGTGAAAGGTGTCCTTCGTCAGCTTCACAGCGCCTTTCAGAACTCTCCAGGGTGATGACAGGGAAGGCAGCATTCTTCTGGAAGTCCTTGCAGTTGGATAGTCATTCTGGTCTCACAATGGACATTGAGGGTTGTTGGACTGCAGGGTCTCACAGCATGATCCAGCTCAGCAACGGCACCGCAGCATGAATGTCACCTTTCTGAGCATAGGGGCTGCCGGCAGTCACACCTCAGGCTGCAGGCCATTCCTCTACATGCTCGTTGGTATGACTCAGTCCTTGTCTAGAGGACCTGTCATCATGGACCACAGGAGTCCAGAGAGGCAGCCTGGCCAGTTGCCTTGACAACCCGATGATGTAATGCTTTAAAGTACTTCCTGGCTGCAGGTCTACTGTGATTCTCCACACTGCCGACTCCTCCCAGCCCTAGCCCCGGTGGCATGCAGCTCAAGCAAGAGCAGTACAACTCACTTTTAATGATCCCCTTAGTGGCCTCTGCAGGCTGCATTTGCATTAGCAATGAGAGGTGAGTCTGACTGTCGCTAAGCTGCATGGAATTTTTGCCCCTGGGGGACCCAAGCCTACTGCTTGCGGGTCTGCTTTCGCTGTGGGCGCCCCTCCTCTGGCTTAGCTGCTGCGAGGCTTTCCTCCTTCTCCTTGCTATGCTTTACTTCGGATTCCCTGCAGCAGTTCAGTAACAAACAATAAACGTGACCCTCAGTCAAATGGATTTCTGGGAACTTCCCCACCCTGAGCTGGACTCCCATTATATTAGAGAATCTCATCCCTAGGGATTTCTTAACAAAGCAATTTCTCAGTCTTCAGTCATTTTTTCCCCCTAGAAATCTTTAGGGTTTTGAAAATCTGGTTTTTAAAAGCAAGGCCGCTGGAGCAAGTCAACATCAGCACGTGCATAACAAGGCTTCATGGTGCTTTCTTTCTAGTCCTTGTGAAAAATACCTCCAGGCAACATCCTGATTAGTCAGAGCCGAGCAGGCTGGGGCTTTCTCCGTGGAGAGAGGTGGCTGCAGCTGTGCTTTGACAAAAGACTAAAGTAGGTGCAAGCTCAGCTGTGTGTGAGAGATTTGATTTGCCTGTCTCTTTCAATGAGTAAGTGGACACACATCTCCTAACAGCAGGAGAGAGAGGGGACAAGCAGCAAGACCCCACGCACCAGGCCTCTCCAGCGCTGGCATCAGTGTCAGCTGCAGTAAACCCCAAAGACAGAGCCAGAGAAGCCAATGGCAGCTTCCCTCTCCAGGGCTTATGTGAGGTGGTAACTAAGGGACCCTGTGCACTGGGGGAGCCTTTTTACAAGGATTCTTTTATCTGTTCAGATGGGCAAGGAGTTCTGATATGCTGTTAGGAACAGCAGCTCTGTCCAGATGTCTGGGGTCAGAGGCTCACCATTGTCTTTGAAAGCCATGCTCAGTATCAGAGCAGGGAATCCTGTGTTCAGAAACCCTCAAGCCAGAGGATATTTTCTGGATGGTAGAAGCAAGGGAAGTGCCAAGTCCTTAAAAAAAAATCTCCTCAAACATATGGATACTATTTCCAGTGCCAAGCCAGCTTTATGGTGGCCACAGCTTTCCGATGCCCACTGTTGTTCTACCCCTTTGGTTATGGCTTTGAAATGGTGACTCACCATCTGTGTAGAACTGGGGGTCTCACACTCTGGACAGCAGGAATGACACGAGGAGGAGAGGGTCGGCAGAGAAGGCCCATGGTCACTGCAGGACTAATAGAGACATGTGTCAGTAATTGGGCAACAGATGTGTTCTCCAGTGGTACTTTTTGTGTCTCTATCTTTGAGTAACATAGATGATATATCTATAAATAAACACTGATCCTTTTTCATTGGATTGGGAATCTCAGCATAAACTGAGACCTCAGGCTACAGCTACATGTTGGAAAAACATTTATATAAGGATGATGCAAGTTGTGGTCATCTTCTTTTCTGTGGCCATAAATAATTAATATATACATACTGTGTATCACCTAGAGATAAGCCTTAAAATTGAGCATCGCCCCATGATGTCAGTAACTGTTTTGCATGTCCATGGATAATCTCTCGGACGCCAAGTGAAGGCAAATGATATCATAGCATTCTGAAAAGGAAAATTATAAAGTGGTTTGAATTGGAAAGAGGATAAGAGAAATGAATCATTTGGGGACTTACGGAATATAGGCATGCCGAAACCCAAAGAATTTGTGCTGTGGCAGCCAGTACCATATTTATGTTGGGAGCAGATGTATTATGCAGATTCCATTTTTTGCACAGACCAACTTGCAACTATTCATCAGCAAAAAGTGTAGCAGTAAAAAAGCAGTGCAGAATTTTCTGTTGATTCTAGCAGTAAGTGGATTAGATATCTATTTAATTCAGGATTCAATAACACTGCAATGTGAAACTTATCTTCAACTGAACAAACAAGACAATGGTGGAGTTATCAAGGGACATCTTATTAAAATTTGCATCCCAGGATTGACAAAGTTTTAGATTTCATGAGGCCTGATTTTTCTGAACTAGCACACAAAGCTTTAAAGTTATAGTTTATTTTTTGTACGACTCATTTAAGCTGATGAGGCTTGCATTTAGTTTTATTTTTTTTCAAATTCAAACAATATGAGTGGTTTATACCAACACTGAAGGTCTGTTGAATTTTCCTTTAAAAGAAATGGTAGTAGACAGCCTCCAAGATGATGCCCCAATAATTCCCAACTTCTGGTAGCCACAGCCTGTGTAATCCCTTTCCACTTTTAGTGTCCATCTGTATGGCTAAAAGAATATTGCAGAATGGTGGAGACATCACAAAATACAATATGACTTTCTGTCTCTCTCTCTTGTCACTTGCTCTGGAAAGCCAAATGCCAGGTCATGAAGACTTTCTGACTGTTCTGTGAAAAGGTTTATGTGATGAAGAACTGAGGCCTCCTGCCAGTGATGGAGTGAGAGCGCCATCTTGGAAATGGATCCTCCAACCCCAGTCAAGTCTTCAGATGACTACAGCTCCCTGGCTAACAGCTTAACATCGCCATCATGAGAGACAGTAAACAGGAACCATCTAGCTAAGCCACTCCTACATTCCTGACCTGAAACTGAGATAAATGATTGCTAATTTAAGCCTCCGTGTGAAGTAGTTTTACAGCAGCAGCTATGTGATACAGGAACCTATACATAACCAATGACCGAGAAAGACTATGAAATGTCACTTCCCGAATTGAGCGGTGAGTCAGGTAGCAGACGTATTCAGTGCTTAGTCACTGCTGTAGACTTCAGCATGAGCATTTTTTAAATGCTATCAGGCTTGCCTTTTAGCATAAGTTAATTAGTGACATTCACTCCATATTGATATATTCTTTTAAAAAAGTACATATTGGAACAGATTCAACACTTAACCTTGTCATTCCTCATTACTGCTATAAATCGCTCCATTCGGGAGTTCATCTTGGTGAGGCATAAATGTCCAGGACTTCTATTTGTTCGTCTATCTTTTCCTACTTCTCATATGGTTTAGTTACAGAGTAGGAAGCTGGGTGTGGTAGTCCATGCCTGTGATCCGAGTACTTGGGAAGCTAAGACAGGAGGATCACAGTTTTAAGGCCACCCTCAGCAACTTAGTGAGACCCTCACAACTTAGCGAGACCCTGTTTCAAAATAAAAATAAAATAGGGCTGGTTGTGTAGCTCGGAAGTATAATGCTCCTGGGTTCAATCCCCACTAACACACGCATGCTACAGTGTAGGATTGCAAATTTCACTCTCACTTTAATTGAAATGTGCAGAGTATACATAGTTCTTATACTTTTTCTGTAACTAATCTGGTTTTCCTGCAGGAAGAAATACCTGGGAATAAAGCAATGAACTAAAGCAACTGACAAGTGACTTTCATACTTTAGTTAAAATGTAATCTGATTTGCAATTTAAAAAGCACTTTCAACTCAGTCCTTTAGGAAAAAAGGCAAACATTGTTTATCTCGCTGTTTATTTGTCAGTCTTTTGCTTTGGCACCTAATTTCATTTCAAGAAATTATTGGGTATGTGACATGAATGGTGAGACTTACAAGATCTTCCAGTGGAAGCACAATTCAGTTCCTTGGCCATGGTGCCTGTGGCTCAATAGCTTCTGGAGTCCTGTCTCGTCCTACCTGCTTCCACAGCTGTGTTCTTGATGCTGTTTCTTCTCTCTTTTTCATGCATGTTGTACTCTGTGGTGACTGAGCCCCCAGATCCTTTCCCATGGGTGATGGGAAGGCTTCTGAATCCTGAGAGTTCCTCCCAGTTGGATCCCACCTGGGCCATGTCCTGCACCACCTCGGTGCAGAGCGGCCTCACAGCTCTCTGCTTTGGTTCCCAGCCAGAGTCTCAGGTGTGCCTTTGTTCTATGTTACTTGGAACTGCAGGTGACCAAGAGAAGCTAAAATGGGGCTAAATTTGCCAAACAACCAACTTGATTTGGGTATGGTTGTGAACAAAGCAAGTAAAGGAATCTACAAAACAGTTTTCCTCTGGAGTCCTAGAAGCCCTCATTTGCCTTCAGCTCAAACATTAATTACCTAAGGTGTACACCCATGCTAGGCTGAAGCCCACAGAGGAACAAATATAATAGCCTTGCACAATGTGATGTCCTTCCCTCTCCCTTCTTTTTCTGTGGTTTCTTCTGTCTTCATTCTACTTCTACTATATAATGTTAAGTCTACCATACAACTCCATGGACTGTTGACTTGCCCCCCTAGCTAGGGGAGCATTTTCTTTTTTCTTTTTTTTTTTGTGTGACACTGGGGATTGAACCCAGAGGCATTCTACCTCCAAGTTACACTCTAGCCCTATTTTATTTTTATTTGGAAACAGGGTCTTGCTAGGCCAATGATAGTCTCACTACTTGCTGAGACTGTCCTCGAACCTGCAATCCTCCTGTCTCAGCCTCCCAAGTACTAGGATTACAAGCATGCACCACCAGGCCCAGCTGGGGAGCATTTTCTTTACATCATAAAGAAAGAAAATGGTTGGAATCCTCCAGAATAGACAATAAAGGGATTTAGAATATCAGTAAGTTTCTATGTAACTAAAAGTTCCTGTTTTGAATGCCAGATGCCAAATATAACTTCATTTCTTCCCTATTTCTTTTTTACCAGTCAAATCTTAATTTTCTATGCAAATGGTTGCCTTGGGCTATGTTGGGTGGAGACCATGAACTGAGAAAGGCAAAAGCAAAATTCACATTCATAATTTTCAAAACATCATTCTGCTGTTTCTGTCTCTGTTATTAGTTTTCATCGTTGGTTTTTCCAGTCACAGATTGTCATTTGCAAAAGAAGGACAGTGACACTTTAATTCGGCTCTGTTCAGTTCACCTAGGGCTGCTTCAGAAAGAAGTTTTGTGTAGCTTCTCAGCGCGGCCCTTCTGTCTGCTTTCCACCCGCATGGGAACCCAGTTGTCCATTGGGGTTAGGGTGTCAGTGTGTAATGTTCAGGTGAGCTAATGAGGAACCAAATGGATTTTGGTGTTGGGAGGCAGCTGGGAGCGCCTGCATAATGCATGCAGTGCCTTTAGAAGCACAGGATGCGTTTCATCAGGGTGCTCCCCCGGGACACTCAATGAGACTGTGGAGCCTGTCTGTTTCTTCCACTTCCCTGCTCCTTCCTCCCTGATCATCTTCAGGGATGAGTGGACCCAGCCAGGCCAATAAGATGCATCTCAGAGAGTCCTTGTGGTATTAGGGAATTGCTTTCCCCCTCCAGGCACAGCACTGCAGAGCCACCTGCTGCCCCAGGGCCCATGGCTGAGGGACAGGGACGGCATGCTCACCAATCTCCCTTGTGTTGAACGTGACTCGATTATGGTTCTTGACTTTAAATGAGACCCACTTACACCTCCCAGATGTAACTAGATTTCTTCCTCTTGCTTTCATGTTAAGTCAAACTGTATAAAGGACTGTTTGAAAAAGAGCCTTTATCTCCCTCTTATTTCTTCCATATCAGTGGCTGCAGCTGCAGCCCAGGTCAGGTTCCTACAGGCTTTTTCTATCAGAGTCCCCAGCCTCGGGCAGCAAGAGGCCGTGCCTGCAAGCTTCCAGCTTTCCTTCTTTGTAGGTAACCATATTTACTGTCCACTCCAACTTTTATTTAAAAGCAACTTTTTGGGAACACATTCTCTAAAGGAGACATTAAAGCCGGGCGTGGTGGCGCACGCTTGTAATCCCAGTACTTTGGGAGGCTGAGACCGGAGGATCCGGGTTCGCGGCCAGCCTCAGCTCTCTCGCTCTCTCTCTCCCTGTCTCTTTCTCTCTCTCTTTCCTTAGTGAGGCCCTCCGCAACTTCGTGAGACCCGGTTTCAAAATAAAGTATAGAAAAAAAATAGGGCCGGGGGTGTAGCGCAGAGCTAGAACGCCCCTGCGTTCAATCCCCAGTACCGCAAAAAAAAAAAAAAAAAAAATTTAAGGAGACATTAACATTTATGTGTCAGTTCCAGGGTGGCCTATAGCTAAGTCTATGGTGTCAGTAATGGTAGCCAACAGTTACTGAACATTTGCTATACCTGAGACAAACCCTTAAGAAGCACCATTTCATTTGTCCTTCATCCAGTCTAGAGAGAGAGAAAAAGAAAAAGAAAGAAGAAAGAAAGAAAGAAAGAAAGAAAGAAAGAAAGAAAGAAAGAAAGAAAGAAAGAGAAAGAAAGAAAGAAAGGATGGTGAGTCGGGAGACGAGGCAAGATTGTTTCTGTCTGACTCTTGAGGAACCAAGGGCACATAGTACTGCCTTAAGACCTGATACTGCAGAGTTGGAGAGAGGATTTTCTTTCTGTTTCTGTGCAGAATGCAGTGACTGGAAACTGCAGGGCTCTGGCTGGTCTTCAGAAGTGGAGGTTCTGGTGTTGCCCACTGGAGGGACAGGGAAGCTGAGTTCATTCTTATAGAGCAGCAGTAGCAGCAGTGATGGAGGGGAGATGATCATCTCACAAAACCTATGGTGAATCCAGAAAGTATGACAGTTAGTGTACGTGGTAATCCCTAGAAACAACTAGGGTCTTGATGAGGGACCAGGGCAGACATCTTTGTTATGCTGAGAGGGAGGACTTTGAGCTGCCTGAGTATCAGTATAGTTGTTGCTGAAACTAATTTTGTTCCCAAACTGGAGAGACATGTGGTTATTCAAGTTTACACATCTTCAGAGCAATAATAAGTACCATGTTGGTCTAACTGCCATTTTAATAACCTCTTTTCAGTTGGGTATTGAAGAAGCTCTGTTCCCAATGGCTTGATTCTCATTTTCCCCCATCCCTCTGTTCCTTTGCAGTCTGAGTTTCTGTGTTATCTTTTGCTTCCAAGTGAATCCAACACACCATGTTGACCAGCTTCAAAATTGGGAGCTCATACACTGATGGAAAGGATTTCCTACAGCTGTTTCTGTGATTGCTTAACTTTCTGTCATGTAAATCTCATTGGCTGTGTGTGTGTGTGTGTGTGTGTGTGTGTGTGTGTGTGTGTGTTTTACACTGGGGATTAAGTCCTGGGGTATTCTACCTCTGACTGCACCCCCAGCTCCTTTTTATCTTGTGTTTTGAAACAGGGTCTCTCTATGTTGCTGAGGCTGTCCTTGAACCTGTGATCCTCCTATCTCAGCCTCCCAAGTACTGGGATTACAGGTGTGTGCCAACATGCCTGGCTACATTGCTTGTGTTTTTAATCCTAATCTGCAAGTTCTGAATACATGATGGAAAGACTGGAAGTGTGGCTCTGCTTCTCTAAAGCAGTGGTGTTTTCAGTTAAAATATCTGTGAGTACTTTTCATGGCTGCTGGAAGATTCTCCTAGAGTTCTGTGCCTTCAATGGGGAAAAGATGAACTGCTTGGTTCTGAGTTAGCTGGAAATACCTACTCAATTTTTCAGAAGCCTGTTCATCTGTGGTTCGTTTTATATCAAACAAACACTCTTTTTCCTCCTCCACATGTACGGGTTCTATGAAATACATATGCTCCATTAAAAGGAAGGGGTACAACTCAATCATTTAATCCTATGTACATATGGATTGTGCTACAAGTGTTTATGGAAAATAAAATCCCAATTCCAGGTAACAGTCAGCTTTACAGTTGTCATCTAAAGTGACAGTTTTTCTAGAACAGTACCTAAAGCAAGTACCTAAAAGTTGGTACCATTTTTTTGTTTGTTTTGTTTTTATTCTGTATGTATTCTAAGCAAATTTTATAGGAGTCAAAATTAAACAAGAGCAACAACAAATATTCCCCTCTTACCTTAATTATAGAATTTTTATTATAGAAATGGCTTATCAGCAAATGCAGTTTGGTTATCTATTTTTTCCTGTCTTGAAAATTGGATCACATAAACCATGAAGGTCTCAGATTGATTTTGCAGCTATTGGATTATTTTAAACAAAAAAAGGAAACAGCCCCAGAATAATTGAATCAGTCTTGTTATATAGACATAGCTCCAGGCCAAAGCCCTAGGCATTTTTTTTTCATCCTACATTCTTGTTCTAGAAAAGATTCCATGGCTTTTCCAGGCACTATTTCAAATTTATTTTTTCCGGTTTCCAAATTCATTGCATAGTCAAGATAGTCTTTATCGTTACATTCTACATTCTGAGAACTCATGTTTAAGCAACATAGTGCCTTTAGAAAAAATCAGACTGCATTCAGCTTTGCTATTTCCCTTTTGAAAAAAAAAATTCCTTTAAGCCCTGAGATTGTTATTCAGTGAAGTCAAGTGGTAAATCTGTCCTCATCTGTGGTCTGTTCAGACTACTGACTGGAACACTTTTGGCTGACATGATTAAAAAAAGACCTCCAACCCCAATCTGTTTAGCTTTACTTTCCTTTGTTTTCAATGACGTGTGAGATTTCTTTTAGGATATTACAAATTTCAGTCCAAATTTTTCTTCTCTTGTCAACTGAAGGGCACTCCTTTGTGGCCACCCCTTCTATGGCAGCTGGATCATGATGTGCAGCTCCGTTTAACAGATGCCTAAAAACATGTGTCTGACATCTGTCCTGGAACCTGCATCAGCTGCTTTCAAACTTTTCTCTGAAAGAACCAGGACACATTTTCTGTCACATTAATCTTAAATAACGTGGCTTTGTTAGCAAGAAAAAATATCCTTCTAAAAACCTTGTGTTGAATTTATGTCATAACTATTAACTTAGCTATAACTTTCTAATTGCATTTTGAAAAATAGTTCCATCAAAACACATTTTAGAAGGGTAATTCTTTACTTATAATTTCATTTTATGGGGTAGGGGGGTCATTTTTCAAGACAGACAGAACAAAGTCAATTCTCTTTTTATTTCTGACTCTCTATTAATAAAATACTCATTAATTAAGAGGCATTTGTGAAGTTTGAAAGAGAAAATGATATCATATCCAATAGTAATAAAAAGGACAATTGTTCTCCTGTTCCCACCTAAGTTTTCTATTTTTTTATTTTTCGAAATCATTCACACAAGAGTTCACAGTTGGAAAATTCCAAATGTACTTCCTAGTTCCTTTCTTATTTTGAAAAAGGAAAATGTTCTCATTTCTGTGAATTTGTCTTGATCTCTTTTTAGACAAGGGCCGGGACCAGAACAATGGGACTTCTTTTGCGACCTAGAGCAGAGATCCTAAGGCTAAACTGGCAAGACTAAAGGAGCCTGCTTCCAAATATAGTAACTGCTTTCTAACTGGTACTGAATCTCACACTGTGCTATTTATGTTTCCACTTATGACAATGATTTTTTTCTTTTTGAGATAAAGACTCTGAGTTGTGGCTGTCAGAGTAGACAGATAATGAGACTCTATCAACAGAACTGGGAATGTATCAAGGCCAATAATCCAGGCTATTGATCCAAATTCTATCTAAGGCTCCTGAATGGCTACAGAATTTGCAAAACAGGACTTGAAATCTCAGCTACTCTCTTTCTCTCTCTGCAACAGCCAGACCTTGGGCCTGGGCAGAAACCCCAGAAAAATGCATTAATCGTGGTGCTTCAATCTAGACTAAAATCATGCATGAAAAAAACATATATTTAAGAAGTTTAAGAGTTCTAAGAATATTGTGATTCAAAAAGGGAGTCTTTGTCTTCAGTTACTGGATAGCATGCAGAAATAACTCATTATTTTGAGATTATACAGAGCGTGGTATGAGAAATGAGGAAATTCTCTGAATAATACAAATAAAAACCAAACTACTTGTAATTCACTCTGTAATTGATTTCGGGGGTAGGATTCTTCCTAGGATTTTAAAATAGAATTATTCAGAATGGGGGCTTCAGTATTTTACTTGACATCTTTGTAGTAAATTTGCATAACATATATTTGCATTAAGTGCATATAAATGTACTCAAAGCCTATGTGAATGACTGGATTAGTTGCCACAAAGTGCACACACCTATATGATCACTTCCTAGCCAGAATGTAGAATATTCTAAGCACTCAAATGCTCTATCCATGCACATCTTCAAGAATACCTGTTATGAGGAGTGGAGTGTGGGACACTTCCAGGACCCTCCAGAGCATTCACATCAACACAACCCTCTCCCTGAGCTGCTCCTAGACCATGGCCATACCTGGCCGATGCTCTAGTCCAGCCCCTTCCTGCTCAACACAGGACTCCCCGGGTGGACCGTGTCTTCTCTGAGACCTCCTGCACATCTGACTTCGATATTTTCAATGTCACATTCTTAGTCTGTGTCTCTCTCCCCTCAAGAGGGTCAGAAGTGCATTGTGGTTTGAGATTCTCCCACTTACTCCTCCTCCTCTTCCCACTTCCTATCACAGGTATTTTCCCTCTTGCATTTCTGATTCTGTCATGGTGTCTGCTCTCCTGACAACCCTAACTGACACCGTTGGCACCAGAAGAGCTGTTGGTAAGATGGAGATTAGCGACCAGGTTGCATGCTACCTGGCCCAAAAGACCCCTGAGTGACATGTGGGGCACAAACAGTTCCTGGCACAAGGTTGTGGCCCAGATGATAAAAATTTCACTGGTGGTAACCTGGAGAACACCCAGGTGGAGGGAAACACGGCCACAACGATTCTAGCATTTGAAAGGTGCTTGGGAACAATGTTGAAGGACAGTGGTATTGGATGGTTATTACTAAGATGCCTTGACAGCCTACAGAGGGATAATGGGGAGCTGAGGACTGTTTATGAAGAACTAATGGAACTATGAGAGCCTCTTTGTAAACTACAAAGCATGTCCTGCAGTAGGAGAGCAGACACAGCTGAGCAGCAAGCACAGGAAAAAATTAGAGTGGCAGAGCTCTAGACATTTAAATGTTCAGCCCAGGAAGATCTGTTACTCACAGGACTCTCCCCTGGTTGAAAAAAACTGAGATTATGAAATTTGGGATAGGAATATCTGAATGAATTCTCTCAAGTCTGTATCTCGGCGGACTACATCGCACCCTAAAAGAATACAAAGATGGCCCCTAATCCTACTAAGAGCTAACACATTCCCAACGTGAGAAGACCCTGCAGAGACCTCTCCCCAGCAAGGAAACAGGTGTCCCCCTCAAAAGTCATTCCATCAACTCTCCTGGATGCCAGGCCAAGAGGTAGAGTTTAATCCCAGTGTAACCTGCTGGGAGTGTGTTAGAAATGGTAAGGGAAGAAGATATTACACTCCAAAGGAGCTGCAAGAATTAGCTAGCGTGAACTTACATGAATCAAAAGGGTACCATTGAGACTGGATTTTGAGGATGCTTGATCAAGGGAGCTGAGACGTCAGACTCGATAAGCAAGAGCTCATTGATCTGGGGAGGCTGTTTTGACACACAGTGGTTAACATCTTGTCAGAGATCCCAGGCGATGAGAAAGAATCAGTGTTAGGAAGACTCTAAGAAGCCTGGAGAGATTGGTGGCCTTTGCTGAGAAAGATGAAATGTCTGAGTGCCATGGCAGATAATAGACAAAGGGGTGAAAGAGCTCAGTGATCTCAGTATGCTAGAATATGCAGACAGGGGATGTGGAAGGCCAAAAGACTCACCACAGGCTGATTTCCATGAAAAGACCCAGAGGAACATAGTATTCACTGAGGCCATCAGGAATGTGTGGATGGGAGCAGCACAGCATCACTGAAGTCCAGTGGTGGCCCTCCTTCACAGTCAGGCAGGAGAGGTGGTCACAGAGCTGGCCTCATCCACGGAGGTGACCAGACCCTGAAGCCAGATAGCCACTTCTGTAATTACTGGCAAGATCTGAAGGGCTGTCCAGCACACATTAATTGCAGTGAGTTTTAGCTATTGTTGAAAGAACATGGTCTCCCTGGGGGCAAAGGAGATGGGCAGCCATTAAGAAATTTGCATCACCTCTACAATTAGAAGAAGAAATAATGGAGCAGTGGAAGGCTGATGGAAGTCTCCCAGCAATAGAATCAGGATTCCTTACTTGCTTTTGGACCCAAGTCAATTTCTAGGCCTGAGATCCATTGACTTGAGGGATGGTCAGATCCCCAGGATAGAGGACACTATAACACTACATTGAGGATATACGGTAATGATTCCTGCAGTTCTTCCCCAAAGGTACTGATGACGGAAGTTTACTTAGGTGATTGTATATTAGGAAAAGAGGATTGCCCAGATATTTTAAGTATTACTGGACAAAGGGTACAAATTGGCATCGATACCTCGAGACATGAAGTGTCATCATGTCCCCTTGTTAGAGCTGAGGGACATGCTGGCCAGGTAAACAGTGGAATCCTAGCTAAAGTCTGATTTACAGTGGGACAACTAGGTTCACAATCCCACTGACAGTAACTTCTCTAACTCTCCAGTATACAATGAGGATCCGTGTACATGGCGGTTGGAGTAACTCTGATATTAGTCGGCTCTTTGTCCTGTTGGGTAAGAACTATAATGTTGGTGAAAGCAAAATGGAAGTCTCTAAAACTGCTCTCTGCCCCAGTTAAGATAGCAAATAAAAATCAGTGTCACATCTTAGCATAAATGGTGGAGATTAGTATTCCCATTCAAATCTAAAGGATGAAAGGCTCATGGTCTAAATCATACCTTAATTTAATTCAGCCAGTCTTCTCCTTGTAGAAACCAAATGGATCTTGGAGAAACGAAAGCTCAATCAGCTAGTAGCCCTGACCACAGCTACCATGCTAGAGAGTCTCATTTCTAAAGTAATAATAATAGTACATGGTAAGATGCATTGATTTAGTGAATTATTCTGTAGATAATGTGTTCATTAGTGAACATGTGTAGGCTAAAATGCCTTCTGCTTCAAACAGTGCTCATTTACATTGATCCATTAAATTGACAATATCATGCTGATTAGGCAGAACAAGAAGGAGATGGCTTGAAGTTATGATAAGAGATCTGAGCTCTGGAGGGTGGGAAATAAATCCTAAAAAGACTCGGGGACATACGATTTTAACAAAGTTTGTAGAGGTTCAATTTAAACATCAAATAGCTGCCTCTTGTATCCTTGACTGTGAAGAAAAAATTTTGAAAGGACTGCTTGGAATTTCTAGGCAACACATTCCACACCAAGAAATACTGCTCAGTCCCTATATCAGGTGGCACATTAGACTGTCAGCTTTAATTGGGGCTCAGATCAGGAAAAGACTATGTAGAAGGTCCAGAATGCTCAGACTGCCCATGCAGCTCACTACAGGCATCATACGCCTTTATAGATATAGCTCCTGGTATGTTACTGGGTCCTGTTGGAAAGGTTTCTTATGCTTGTCCACGGGGCACTGAGTAATAATGCAAATGGAAATATCCATTTTATGCTATGTTGTAGCTTATCAAGTCATAAAGATCTACTAAGTAATAAAGTTGGTTGGGCTGAGCATCAATCCATGATAACATGGAAGAGGCACAACTAGAGGAACCTGAGAAGAACCGGGAGGCATGGGCAAGATGCCAGCTTGAGTTGGCAACCCAGATATCCATGCCACCCACTGCAGTTGCACAAATGTATCGCTCTCAGATTGCACCTCTAGCTGAAGAAGATTTTTTATAGAATTAATGGAAGAAGAGAAAAACTACCACACTTGGCTTATGGATGGATGCAAGCCAAAAATAGATGGTCGCTGCATGACAGCCTCTTTCTGGAGTGAGCCTCAAAGACAGAGAAGAGGGAAAATCTTCCCAGTAGGAAGAACCCTGAGCAGTGTATCTGATTATGCACTTTGTACGGAAGGAGAGGTGATAATACTTACACTACTATGAAAATTATTGCATGTGTCATTTTTGTGGCCATACACCCCTATTCTTTTGGGTAAATACCAAGGAGTGGAACTGCTAGATCATAGGGGCCATTAATGTATAGGTTTAATAAATACTACCAATATTTATTGTTCCAAAGTACATATATGCCCAAAAGGGATGTATGAAAGTACTTATTGCTCTATATCTTCCTCAAAATATGGTACTAAAAATCTTTTAAATGTTAGCCATTCTGGTGGTATATATTAGTATCTCATTGCGATTTTAAATTTGCATTTCCCTGATGACTACTAACCTTGAACACACCTTTTCATATGCTAATTGATCATTTGAATATCTTGTTTTATGCAGTGATTGATCAATTTTCTTGCCAATTTTTAAAAATTTGGTTTGTTCCCTTTTGGGAGGTATTTTTATGTAGTCCAGATTTGAGTTCTTTGCTAGATACATGTAGTAAAAATAGCTTCTCTCATTCTGTGATTTGCCTTTCTCCTACTTTAATGTTTTTCTTGATGAAAAAAGTTCTTAATTTTAATGAAGACTATCTTATGCTTTTCTTCTTTATTGGTAGTGACATGTTCTGTTCTCCAAATTTTTGCCTACTCCAGAGTCCTAAATATGTTCTGCCATTTTCTTCTAGAAGTTCTACTATTTTACTTGTAAATTTAGGCCTATGTTCTGCCTAAAATTAATTTTTACATATAGCATGAGGTAGAGTTTATAGTTTATATTTTTTGACATGGTTGCCTAATTGACTCAGCATTATTTATTGGAAAGGTGAAACTTTCTTCACTGAATTGCGGTGCACCTTTATTATATATCAGTGCATTATTTATATGTGGTTCTTTTTCTATTCCATTCATCTATTTGTTGATCCTTGCTACCAATAATTTTTGTAGAAACACAACTTGATTTTGTAATTGATGCCATATTCTGAGATTGTTAATTTGTTTATTATCTATTATAATTTATTTGTAGATTCTTTTCTTTTTACCATGCACAATTATATCACCCAAGAATAATGACTACTTTTTCATCCCTCTTTCCGATATTTATAATGTTGATTTGTTTTTCTTGACTTCTTGCATCGGCTAAGTAATCAAATACAATGCTGACATGTTTATTTTGTTGCATACTTCAGGGAAGAATCATTCAATATTGAAAACATTCCTCCTTTAAGCTGAAGTTACATGTATTCTTTAAAAAATACTAATGATGCGCTGGGTGGCGCACGCTTGTAATCCCAGTACTTGGGAGGCCGAGACAGAAGGATCGTAGGTTCGTGGCCAGCCTCAGCAACTTAGTGAGGCTCTCCGCAACTTAGTGAGACCCTGTTTCAAAATAAAGAATAAAAACTAGGACTGGGGGTAGAGCTCGGAGGTAGAATGCCCCTGGGTTCAGTCCCCACTACCGCAAAAAAAAAAAAAAATACTAATGATTAAACTAAGAAACTCTCCTGTTCCTATTTCAGTGAGAGATTTTATGTTAAAAAAGGGACTGAAATTTATCAAATGATTTATCTCCACTTATTAAGATGACCATGTTTTTTTCCTTTAGTTTAATAATGTGATAAAATATGTTGATTTTCTAATATTAAACCTACCTCAATTGATCATGATGTATTATCCTTTTTATTTGTCACTGGATTTGATGAACTATTATCTCATGCAGTGGTTTTGTAACTTGGTTCATAAATGATATTAGCCTAAAATTCTTATTTTTTCAAATTTAGCATCAAGATTATGCTGCCTTGTAAGCTGGGTTGGAAAACATTTCTGTTTTCCTTAAATTTCTGGAAGTATGTGTATTATATTGGTATCATTCTGTCTTTAAACATTTGGAAAAATTCATCAGTGAAGATACTCTAGCCCTAAAGTTAAAATAAAAATTGGAGTGGGAGGTGAAGGGTTTAAAGATCTAATTCATTGTCAAGTATAAGGCTATTCAAATTTTTTACTTTTCCTTGATTCATTTTTAATTCTATTTTTAATTAATCTATCTTATCTAATTTTTCAAATTTATTGATGTAAAATTGTGAATGATATCCTTTTTTAGTTCTTTCAATAAACACGGGATCTCCAGTGATACCTCCTTTTTAATTCATTTTACTGATGATCAGTAAAATGATGAACCAGTCCTTTTTTTTCTGATTGGTCTGCTAGAGGTTTACTTATTAGTCTTTTCAAAGAATTAACTTTGGCTGTATTGACTTTTTCTATTGTATTTTTCATTATTCAATTAATGCTTTATCCCTATTCATTTATCCTTATTTTATTGCTTCTATTTTCTTTGTATTTAACTTGCCATCCTTTTTCTACCTTCTTGTAGTAAATACTTAGATCAATGATTTCCAGCCTGTTTTTTTTTCTACTAGCTACATCTAACATCATAAGATGTTCTTTAGCTATGGCTTCGGATGCATCCCACAAACTTGATACACTGTGTTTTCATTATTACTTAGTTTAAAATACTTTTATCTTCTTTAATATTTCTTCTTCAAAGCCAAATGGATCATTCAGAAGTGAATTGTTAATTTCTAAACATTTGCTTGTTTTCCATTTATCTCTTTTAAAATCGGTTTCTAACTAATTTCCAGTGGGTTCAAAGAACATTCTCTATAATTGCAGTCTATGAAACTTGAGACTTGCCTTTTGGCCCAGCCTACGATTTATTTTGGTAAATAGCCCATGTACATTCCAAAAGAATATAGAGTCTGTAGGCGATTGATGCTAAATAAATTAATAGGATTAGATGACATGATTGTGGTTCAAGTCTCTATCCTTAGCAATATTTTTCTTTAAATTGTTGAGAGAGACACACTAAACTCACCCACTATCGTTTTGAATTTATCTTTGTTCCTCTATATTTTACTAATATGATTTATGCATTTTGCTATTATGCATTATGCTATTAATGGCATATACATTTCAAATTATTATAGTTTTCTCTTTTGTTACAAAACTTGATTTATCAAAGGTACTATTATTGACTGAAAGCATAGGTTTTCTGGTGTTTATATAGCTACAAAAGTATCCTTTTGGTTAACTTTTGCATAATATACCTTTATTCATTCTTTCACTTTGATCCTTTATGTATTTTTATACTTAAGTTGTGTTTCGTATAAGCAGCATAGTTTTTTTCCTCTGACAATATTTGTCTCTTCCTAGAATCATTTAGTCAGTTTATATTTAATGCAATTACTGCTATATTTGTCATTAACTCTATCTCTCATTATTTTATTTGTTCCATCATGTTTTTCATTATCAGGTAATTTTTATTATTCCATTTACCACTTGATTAGCTTTTTAGTTATACCGTTCATTTTTATTATTCTTTTAATTATTACAATAGATCTTAAAAACTCATATTTGATTTTTAAAGCCTCATGTAAATTTGTGCTTTGACATTTCCTAAGATGATGCAAGACTCTTAAAACACTTAGACTCTATCTCATTTCCACATTTAGCATTATTATTCTCTTGCGTTTTAATTCTGTTTTTATTAAGTCTTCCAATATGCTATTACTTTGTACAGTAAATATTCATTGAGATTTACCTCTACTATTACCATTTTTAGTGCTTTCCTTTTCATCGTGCAATCTTGTGCTTTTGTGTGAGGTTATTCATCCATCCTATACATTTCATTTGATATTTCTGGTTGCACCATTTAGAGGTTGAGTGAGTTTAGCTTCTTTAAGACTGAAAATTTGGGATAAATTGGCACTTAATTAATGGAGTTAAGTGGTCAGAATGCAATAATGTACATACAGAGCTTAGACCACTACCAGACACAGAACAAACATTCAGTAAGTGGTAAGTGAAATTACAGTTGATTTTACTTTTACTATTTTTATTATTTTGATTCATCATGTGCTTCTGGTTATGTATCACATATCACTTAAGCCAAAAAAAAACCCCAGATAATATTCCCACTTAATATTGCATTGCTTGCTGTTTTCATTTAACTTTTCATCCCAACACTAAATCAATTTAAGTTACATTTTGAAATCATTCAATACTACACTAAATTGGTTTATATTAAACAGACCCTTGTAAATAATTCTAGATATTCTAGATATAAATAATTGGAAAAATCAAATGGTTAGGTTGAAAGATGGGTATTCTTTTCAAGATTAACAAGGTGGTTTTTAAACTTGTTGGAAAATATTTAAAATATTTGGTCCATAGTTTTATGTACCCAAAGCAAGACAATATTGTATAACAAATAATTCTAAGGTAGATAACATCATTCTGATATTTCAGGTCACTAGCAGCAGTTTGGGTTAGTGTATAACTGATTAGAAAATGTGATTATCATTGAGGGTGTCAAAACACTCATTAGTTTGATGTCAAATGTGGATATAATAATAATAATTACTATTATTTGCAATCTAAAGTGCAACACTTAGTTATTCCAGCTTAATTCAATTAACCTTTGAAGAGCTAAATGTTGTAGGTATGAGGACTGATTATTTTGTTTTGGTAGTTTGAATTTAGGTGCATATCTGGGTACCAAACCAAAATAATTGTTTATGTTGAGTTTCTAAGTTAATAAGCTGATACATATTTTCAGAAAAAATGGTAATTATGCATTTAATATGTCTATATGCCCCACTAGATTCTGGAGATCCAGAATAAGATATAAACCTTGCTCTCAAAAATCTCATAGTCTAGCGAGTTTGTTGAACATTTCATTTCACACATGTAAGTATGAATTTTAGTGATTAGTTAATCCCCTCTCAAAAAGCATTGCTATTTTAAATAAAAGTAATCCTTTGTTCTTAAACCAAGTATGAAACAATAAAAGTTGGAGATGGGCAAGATACTGCTTAGGCATAGGAGTTTAAGTAGTGATACCTTAAAGCCAAAACGAATGCATAAATTTTCCTTCTGACATTTAGAGACCCTATTATGGCAATGAAACACAGCTAGAAGTGGATCTACCATTAGTGAAGCTAAAAATGACAGACAGAAGCACATTGACATTTTTAGTATTTTCATGCATTCGGAAAAACATGTAATTGCCACATTGTGTGATATTTGGGTTTTCATCCCTGGTTCCTGGCATGAACTTCAAAATCTCTTGGAATTTACTGAGCAAGAGAAATATCCTTTGATATTTGTAGTGATGTGGGGAGTTCCTTCGAATTAACCTGAATTTGTGCTAAAAAAAGGGGGGGGCTATATAACTTGAAGATGGGGGCTGGTTGTCACATGATTAGGGGGTTGGGATTTTCAGCCTGCACTCAAACCTCTAGTGAGATGGAGAAGGGCTGGAGATTAAGTTCAATCACATGGGCAATGATTCTATCAGTCATGCCTAAATAATGAAACCTCAATTAAAAACTCTCAATAAGGCTTGGGAGCTCTCTGATTGCTGATCGTATTCATGTGCTAGGAGGGTACTGAACCCCAACTCCATGAGAACAGAAACTCTTATCTTGCCCCTTGCCTCAATATCTTGCCCTTTGAGTTGTATCCTTTGGAATAAACCTGTATTTGTAAGTAGAGCACTTTCCAGAATTTTGCAAATTATGCTAAGAAATTGTGCAACCTCAGAGTGTTATGGGAAACCCTGAATTTGTAGTCAACTAGGCAGAAATGCAGGTGGCTTGGGGACATCCAGGACTTGTGACTGGCATCTGAAATGAGGGTGCTTTTTGCAACTGAGCCCCTTAAACCGTGGGGTCGGTCTATGCGAAATCTGCAGTGTCAGAACTGAACAGATTCGCAGGACACCCCTGGTTGGTGTAGGAGAATTGGCATTGGAGCATGCAATTAAAAAATTATTTAGCATCAGGTTATGTATGTAGTCTTTTAAATTATTTTGTGTGATGCTGAGGATCAAAAATAGAACCTCACACATGCTAGATAAATGTTTTACCCGCTGAGCTACATACACCTCCAGGATCAGGTTATGTAAAAAGAGTGAGTTACTTTAAAGAAAAAAAAACATTAAGTCAATTTTAATGTAGAAAATACTCAATTAAGGTCATGAATGTTATGACAATGACTAATGGAGAAATTTCTAATTGAGAAAGTCAAAGTAAAAAATGGCACCAAGACACCCCTGAGGGAGAGGCAGCCAAAACATTGTGCTCTAGCTACAAGCTGAAAATGTGCAATTCAACCCCAAATTTTCTTGCAAGTCTTGATTTAATTTTAAAAGATTTTAGAGCTATTTATTTTACCCTCAATTTAGGTGTAATTTGCTTAAGTACAAAAAAAATTCTCTCAAATCCTCAAGTAAAATAGACCTTGTGTGCTGATGTTTCTTGTTGGTTATATGGCTTTTACCTTTTTACCCCATATCACCACCTAAACCCATGGGCATCTTCTCTGTGCTCCTAGCCCAGTCTATAGGCTGCATGAGAAACAGGGAATGGGGAGGTGGGCCCTAAGTTACAGAAAGGGGTTCTGAAACAATAATATAGGTAAGACTTACTCTAGGGTACTTTTTTTAAATGTAGCTTTCTGAATGTTATCCTAAAAATCTCTTATTACAAGGTTTGGCAGTGGGGTGCCAGGAACGTGTATTTTATCAAGGACTCAAAGCACATTTTATATAAATAAGCCTTAGACTAGACTTTGAGCAAAACTATCCTAGGTTTTAGCCCCAGCATTCACAGATGCATGAACCAAGTCAAGCAACAGATGTCTGTTTTTCTCTTCCCTTGTTGTAAAACAAGAGGGTTGGCTAGGTGTACTTGACCATTTCTTGTAGGCCAAAGATGCTCCATATTTTTTTTTTTTTCGGTACCGGGGATTGAACGCAGGGGCATTCTACCTCCGCGCTACGCCCCCGGCCCTATTTTTTTATACTTTATTTTGAAACCGGCTCTCACGAAGTTGCGGAGGGCCTCACTAAGTAGAGGGAGAGAGAGAGAGATAGAGACAGGGAGAGAGAGAGAGAGAGAGAGAGAGGGAGAGCATGCGCATGCGCGAGCTGAGGTTGGCCGCGAACCCGGATCCTCCGGTCTCCGCCTCCCAAAGTACTGGGATTACAAGCGTGCGCCACCACGCCCGGCCATAATTTCTTAATGTGCAATATATGATGTAAAATAAGTCGTAAAAAAGAATATAAGATAAAAGCCACACCCTCTCTGTTCACTGGGTGCAGCCATTGAAAGAAAATCCGGCCTTGTTTATAAATAATACTCAAACTTCGTGAATGAAGTCTTTCCCCTTTTAAAAAACTGTACTTTATCATACTAGTGCACTAAGTTTCCTACTTTTGTGGCTCTGAGTCATTGAAATTAAATCTGAAATACTATAAGAGTGTAGTAATATAATTGGTCTCATGTATTTTATTATTGTGACTGTCAGGACTGTACCCTAAAATTTTCATCAGTATGCTATGAAATGCCTTAAGGAAATATAATTTGTTTATTCATTGGCAGGGAAATCTATGAAAATGTTTTTATACTAATTATGTTTTTAAAATTCTTGTTACAGCATTTATATTATTCCCATGGAATTATTTTATTTCTCTTCTCCCCAAAATAAAGACCTATATGTAGCTGGCATGGTGGCACATGCCTGTAATCCCAGTACTTGGGAGGCTGAGGCAAGAGGATCATAGGTTCAAGGCCAGCTCATGGTAACTGTTTCAAAATAAAAAATAAAAAGGACTGGGGTGTGATTCAGTGGTAGAATGCCCCTGGGACCAATCCTCAGTGCCACACACACACACACACACACACACACACACACACACACAGAGCAACAAAACCTTACATGCTACTACATCTAGGATAATTACAAATACACAGACTTTTACATGAAATTCTAAACCTTTGGCCAGGGGAGGGGAGCGTATGAGAAACAGAGAGGGGCTAATGTACGACAGCCACATGTTGTGACATTCTGACTCCAGAGATGCTCTTGTTATTTTTCCTATCCAATGCAGGTGCTAAAACTAATATACAAAGCATAGGGGAAAAAGGAAACAGAAAGACTAGGCCCAATTAATAGCTGGCAGTAGCAGCTATGCAAATGGATTGCTATCCTCCATCACCCCTATTTCTAGCACTTTCAGATACGGAACACAAGAAGCAACACCTCACTTCCCCCAAAGGAGACCATTAAAGGATGAGAAAGAAGCCATATTTTGGAGACAAACCTACTTGCAGAGTCAGGGTAGGGAAGAGTGGAGAGGGAAGTCATTAAGACTTCGGGAAATTTTGGAAAGCATGTGCTTCTAAGGACTACCATATCACTCTGGAGGAGTCAGAAGGAGACCCCTTTCCTCTATGCACACACATTCAAGAACTTTCAGTTGCTCCTCAGAAATGAATAGTGGGCTTCAGGACTGATGCGTTGGGCCAGTCTTGTGGCTTCCTTCACCTCCTATCTATGACGGATTTAGGGAGTAAGGTGTGACCTGTCTTTTATTTAAAGAAAGGTGTCAAGGACTAAGTGCCATAAACTTCAACATTCCTAGATGCACAGAAGAGGAGAAGCTTCCAGAGGCACAGGGCAAAGAACCAGGGAAGAAAGCATTTTGAGAAAGGAACGGGGAAAGGAAAGAGGGAGACGGAACATTAGCAGAAGTCTACTGTGGAAATTCTAGAAGGCTTTTGCTTTCCTGAGCAGACATAGAGAAACTAGCCATGTCTTTCCCCTTTACTCCTGTTTGGAACAAGTACAGGATGCCCAGACTGGGAGACCATCTTGTAACAATGAAGTAACAAGAATGAGGGATGCTGGTCCTGATATTGGCAAGCTGCTGCTTCAAGGTCAACAGTGCAAATATTTTAAATGGGAAAAATAATCTTATTGTTTTCTAAGACTTCATATATTGGGAACTTGGTGCTTGAGTGAATATGGGGTTGAGTGAAGAGAGTGTGACACTCAGGCTGCTGGCAGGAGCACAGTAGTGGGAGGTGCTATTTACTGCCACCAGAAGCTACAAAGCTGAAGCCCATTTGTGGGGCCAAAGTCAAACAATCAGAGTTGGTCAGGTTAGATTGGCATAGCTCTGACATATCTATGAAGAAGCATAGATTGGAAGGTTGTGTGCATGTCTATCACTAACACTATGAACTACATTTTGCTGTGAGTATAAAAAATAAAAGGCCTAAACTATGAATAAAAATTTGGAAATGTGTTCTACTAGTACAATTCAAGCACTGAAAGTGAGAATGAAATTTTCTCTTTTATTTAAAGAAGAGTGTGAAGAACCAAGCTCTACAAACTCTGGCATTTATAGATATACAGAAGAAGAAATTCCCCCAGGGATAGTGATAGCATAGATCCAGGCGAAGATGAAGAGAAGGAAGTACTTTCAGAAAGGAAGTTGTGACAACACAATGCTTGGTGCTAGGGAGAGGTAAAGCCAGGTGTTTTCACTGTTCTTTAGAAGAAAAACTAGTTTATGGTGACCGGTCTGATATTTCTAGAAATAGGTCTATTACAAAGGAATGGCATGCCCAACAAAGTTTCTCTCTGTGGGAATAGTGGGCCAACCTCATTTGTTACTGACACAACGTAAATATTAACTGGAAATAAAGACAGGGAACATTTCTCTTTCCTCCTTTTTTATCTGCAAATATTGTTGCTGTTGTTTCTAAGGTCAGTGTGTGCGTGTATGCTCCTATCACTGAACCTCAGTATGATATGTGATTACAATGCACCAATAAAAGTATATTTTAAAAGATGTCAAAAAAAAGAAAGAAAATAGAGAAATAAAAAGAAGGAAGAGAAAATATGTTTAAATAATAAAGGAAGAAAAGAGGGGGGAAAGGTCCATTTCTTATTATCAGAATGCCATATTTGGATTAAAATAATGGTCCTATGGGTTGCAATAGAACTTTAAAATTTTAATTACAACTCAAATGCTTTCTCAGCTCCTTGCCATTAGAATGACTGGGCAAGACATGTTAACAACAATATTGAACACTGTTAAGGTGGGTGAAGAATAAATACCCCAAGAGTTTATCACTAAGGTGATTAAGCTATATAGACAAAGATTTGAAGGCCTACCTGCTACTTATTAAAGAATAAGTTTGGGGAGCCGGGTGGGGAGGAACATCCCTGTATTGTAGGTTCGAGGCCAGCCTCAGCAACTTAGTTAAAGCCTCAGCAACTTAGTGAGACCCTGTCTCAAAATAAAAAATAAAATAGGGCCGGGGGTGTGGCTCAGAGGTAAAATGCCCCTGAGTTCCATCCCCAGGACCAAAATAAATAAATAAATAAATAAATAAATAAATAAATAAATAAATCCCAAGGGAAAAATAATGTTTTTTTAAAAAAGAGTAAGTTTGGGCAAGTTACTTAATCTCTCTCAGCCATGAAGCTTTCATTTGTAAGATGGGGACTAGAATGACCACCTTGAAAAATATTTGTGAAGTTAAACTATAAAAGGAGGGTGTCATCACCTCAGGACCCCCCAAATGACCATAATTGAGCCTGGTGCCTTCTGTACAATTTCCCTTTTCACCCAGAACACCCACTCATGATTGGACCTTCATTGTTCTGAATTTGACTATGGTTAATTTCATTTTCATGGTGTATCGGCCAACATTCTCGCTTCTATAATCCAAGATGACTAACCACACAACTTACAGGAAGGAAGATTTATTTGCTCACAGTTTCTTAGAGATTTCAGGTTCAGTCCGTGCGAAGCCAGGGTCTGGAGCTCCTGGCATGGGGGCAGGAAGCAGACAGAGGGAGAAAGCAAGAGCTCTAGAGCTCTCACATCATGGAGGCTGGAAGCCAGAGAGAACAAGCAAGCAAGGGGATTCAAAGACACAAGCACAATCTCTAAGACCACACCCTCAGGGACCCGGCTCCTCCAGCCACACCCTGATGAGTCTAGGTTACCAAGCAGATAAATCTATCATAATGGATTTATCTACTGATGAGATTACAGCCCTCATGACTTAACTATTTCAACCCCGAGCTCTTCAGGGGACGTTCTATATCTGACCATAACACATGGCAAGTGAAACTTTGACGATCAGAAATGGTCTGAGTGAACCAAAATTAAGAACGACTATAAAAATAATAATTCCTGTAAGGGGATCTATTTCTGGTACATCACCATCTTGCCTGTGATACGCCAGGACTTCAAAGTTCAGCATGTTCTGCTGACATTGATTCTTACTTTCATTGTCAGCTGCGGCCTTTGTCAGCATTACATAAGAGTCAGCCATGCTATTCTTCTACTGTTGATTTAGTGCTATTTCTGCGGGTGTATCATTAAGCCACACTTAGGTTTAGTTATGGTTATATTTAATCTTATTCTTTTCAGTAAACCTTTTAAAGCATGACAAAAAAGAATCCTTTCCCTCAGTGAGATGTATTCCTATAACTGCTGAAAAGTTCAGGTTTCTTTCAGGATTCAATAAGAAATCAGTCCATTTGATAACTCTCATTTAGGGCAGCATTTTAGAGACAAGACACCCATTCTTCTCTGGCTTGACTACAGTGTGATCTGGAACCAATTATAGTGAACTTTATTTTTCATTAGAAGAAACATTTGAGGTCACAAGTATTTTAGGGGAATTATCAAAAGAATTATTATTATTATTTTTTGTGGTACTGGGCATTGAACCCAGGGGCATTCTATCTCCGGGCTACACCCCAGCCCTATTTTTTATTCTTTATTTGGAAACAGGGTCTTGCTAAGTTGCAGAGGGCCTTGCTAAGTAGCTGAGGCTGGCCGTGAACCCAGATCCTCCCGTCTCAGCCTCCCAAGTACTGGGATTACAAGCGTGTGCCACCACGCCCGGCTTCAAAAGCTTTATTTCAGTAATACAGAAGTAAGAAACACCATTCATTTGACATGCTTATTTTTTATATTTTTATTTTTATTGGGATATTATAATTATGTAGAATAGTGGGATTCATTGTGATATACTTGTATATGCACATAACATAATTTGGCCAATTTTATTGCCCAGTTCCTCCCCTTTCTCTCCCCCCACACATCCTCATCTTCTGCTGGTCTCCCTTTTATTTTCATAAAATCCCCCCTTTTCCGTTTTTCTCTCTAGCTTTTATATTTGAGAAAAAGCATATGACTCTTGACTTTCTGAGCTGACTTACTTAATATGATGTTTTCCAGTTTATATTCATTTTCCTGCAAATGACATGACTTCATTTTTCTTTATGGCTAAATAAAACTCCATTGTGTATATATTCCATATTCTCCTTATCCATTCATCTGTTGGTAGGTACCTAGGCTGGTTCCATAACTTGGCTATTTGGAATTTTGCTATCATAAGCATGAGTATGCATGTATCACTATAGAATGCTGATTTTAGTTCTTTTGGATAAATACCGAGGAGTGATATCACTGGGATATATGTGGCTCCATTCCTAGTCTTTTGAGGATCCTCCATACTGATTTCCATAGTGATTATACTAATTTACAATCCCACCAACAGTGTATAAGTCTTCCTTTTCCCCCACATCTTCACCGACATTTATTACTATGTATGTTCTTGATGGTTGCCATTCTAACTGGAGTGAGAGGAAATCTCAGGGTAATTTGGATTTGCATTTTCCTGATTGTTAAGGATATTGAACAGTTTTTCATATATCTGGCCATTTGTATTTCTTCTTTTGAGAAATGTCTGTTTAGTTCATTTGTCCATGTATTAAATGGGTTATTTGCATATTTGGCATTAAGTTTCTTTAGTTCTTTATATATTCTGGATATTAATCGTCTGTCAGAAGAATAATTGGCAAAGATTTTTCTCCCATTCTGTAGGCTCTCCCATTACACTCTTAATTGTCTCTTTTGTTGTGCAGACACTTTTAAATTCGATGCCATCCCACTTATTAATTCTTGATTTTATTTCCTGAGCTTTAAAACTCTTATTGAGGAAGTTCTAATTTTTTTTTACTGTATACTATTTTTATAGCAAGGCACTAAATATAATGAGGATATAAAAATAATCAATAGATATGTTTTTATGTGCTCAGATTCTTTAGAATCATTGAGATAAGCAAATGACTTCAGACCAATGATACAGCAAATAACACTATTTGCTAAGGGGATTCAGAGAAAGAAGCAATTGTTTCTAGTGGAAAAGATTGCAGCTATAAGATAAGATCTAGATGAACTGGAATCTAAACCACATTAGTCTTTTCTTTATCACTCCTTCCTTATTTCTCTGAGCATTGGTATACAGGTTTTCCCCTGGTATGTTCTTTATTCCCAAATGAGCACATGCTTTTGCACCTAGGAGGCTTTGTTCATGCTGTATATTTCTCCTAAAATGTTCTTCCCTGCCTGGTAATGCTTGCTTACTCTTTTTTTTGGGGGGGGGGTACTGGTTATTGAATCCAGGGGCATTCTACTTCTCAGCTACATCCCAGCCCTTTTTATTTTTTACTTTTAAACAGGTTCTTGCTAAGTTGCAGAGGCTGGCCTTGAACCTGTGATACTCCTAACTCAGCCTCCCAAGTGCTGGGATCACAGGCCTGTGCCACTGTGTCCAGCTCCCTGCTTACTCTTGAAGGTCAGTGAGTTTGTGGTCTCTCCTGTGATGGCTTCATTCCCCTGAGGTGGTTTCACACATCTCTTGATCATTCTGACCGATGGGTCCTCAGGAAACCTTATCAATAACTATTAGAGCACTTAGCCAGGCATGGTGGCGCACACTTGTAATCCCAGTACTTGGGAGGCTGAGACCAGAGGATCTGGGTTCCTGAGCAACCTCAGCTACTTAGTGAGGCCCTCCGCAACTTAGTGAGACCCTGTCTCACAATGAAGAATTAAAAAAATAGGGCTGGGGATGTAGCTCAGAGGTAGAATGCTCCTGGGTTCAATCCCCGGTACCGCCAAAAAAAAAAAAGAAAAAAAAAAGAGCAATTAAATTTCATGATAAATCATTTTTTGCATGCATGACAAATGATAGAGATATTATTTTAATGTGTGTTTCTCCCTCCTCTACATTGAGAGCTCTTATCAGGAAAGGACTTTAACCTATTTATCAGTGTATTTCCAGAAATTAGCAACATTCCTGCCACATAATAAATGCACTGAATAGATACTTGTTGGATAAGATAGCATTTATGTCAGGCCTTGAAAGATAGTATATTAGCCAGACCAAGCAGGGTGAGTTCAGTTCAGTTACCCTACTCTTGCCTGAAGAGATGCCTGCTATGCCCAAAGGCCTCTGAAGGGTTACCTTCATACCATGTGGCTTTTCTTCCCTGGTTATGGCTTACTGGATTAAAGGTGGAGACTGAGATCAAAGGTTTCACTTACCAAAGCCTCATAGGTGATAAGACATTGGTGTGTGCTTTGTTGATTGGGTGAATACTTAAGATCCCTTTGAGCAGTTGGGATCAAGACGCAAAGGGATATTGTCATTAGTAGAGACAAAGCTGTTGGTTTATCATGTGAGGAAGCAGCAGGGTTGAAGCCACAGACTCCTGCTGCTGAGTAGGCTGTCATGACATAGTTACTGCATATGCATGGTCCAGAACCACATTCAAGGATCCAAATCCTGTCTACACTGGTGGCATAACCCCAAGTTACTTTTTTTCTGGTTTTTGTCCCCTAGAGAGACCGAAATAAGTAGAGATGATAGAAAGTATAAATATTAATAAAACTCACTTTAATTGCTGTTATGGACTGAATTTTTGTCCTCCCCAACATTTGAAATTCATTTGTTAAAGCACTACACCCCTAGTGTGGCTACATTTGGAGATGTGACTGACCTCTATGAAAGAAATTTAGGTTAATGAGGTCATAAGGGTGGGTCCCTGATCTGATAGGATTAATGCCCGTTTGAGAAGAGACACCAGAGAGCAAGCTTGTATTCTTTTTTCTCTCTTCCTCTTCCTCTCCTCACTCCCCCTCTCCATCATTGGACCATGTGAAGGCACAAAGTGATACCCATTTGTAAGCCAGAAAGAATTAAAACCCTGTCAAATCTTCATCTGGAACTTCCAACCTCTAGAACTGATAAAAAAATAAATATCTTTCTGTTGCTTAAGCTACTCAGTCTGTGATATTTTGTTATGACAAAGAGAATTGTACTGACCAAGAGAATTGTGAAAAAAAGTGATGTTATAGTAATTATAGAATATTTAAAAACTATAGAAACAAATACAGAAGAAAAATATCAACAATTAGCTACAAGAGATAAATGCCTGGATTCACACTATTAGACAAGAGAGACTCTTGCAGATCCTTCCTGGATAATCCCATCTCTATTTCCGGTTTCTACTGAGATGATTATGTGAATTGGTGAATCATATACCTAATGTCTTCAACACTAGGAAAGGTGGTTACATTATCTTCTCCTCTGTGTGTTCAATCTTCCTCTTAGAAGAACATCTGTGATTGAATCTAGGTCCCACATATATAATCCAAGGATAACTTTTGCATTTCAAGGGTTTGATTATATCTTAATGTTACTCCACATTAAGTAACATTCACAGGCTCCCCTTGACTTTTTCTTGAAACAGAATGCTTTCCTAATAGCAATTGCTCTGAATAGCATCGTTTGCATTCTTGATAGGTCCAGAATTTCCCAAATCATCCACTGCTAGTTCCTTTTTGCTTAAAAGTTCCCTCATCAATTTATCTCTTTCCTTTCGTATGTAAAGCATTTAAATAAGCAGCAAGAGGAAACCAGGATGTACCTTTAATAAATTCCTTGGAATCTGTGCATGTATGGTGTTCATACCCTGACATATATCAAAATGTATAATTACAATTTACAATGCACCAATAAATGAACATAAAAAAAATAAAATAAAACCTCCTTACACCTCCAAAAAAAAAAAATCCTTGGAAATCTCCTTAGCAAACTATCAAAAATGCATCACTTACAAGTTCTGCTTTCCACACAACTATAGGACACAATGCAGTCAAGTTTTTTTGCTTCTGTATTATCAAGGCTTGCAGTCTCCAAGAATGTGTTTATCTTTTCCTTCTGAGCCTTCATAGAAGCATCTTCTATGCTTGTATTTCTACCAACATTCTTATCATGATGATACATGTATTCTCTAATGTTTTGGAAGCCTTCCTTCTTAGGCCTCACCAGACGCTTCTTTTCTTTCTTTCTTTCCTTCCTTCCTTCCTTCCTTCCTTCCTTCCTTCCTTCCTTCCTTCCTTCCTTCCTTCCTTCCCTCCTTCTCTCTCTCTCTCTCTCTCTCTCTCTCTCTCTCCTCTCTCTCTCTCTTTCCATTTTTTCTCTTGTGGTGTGGGGGATTGAACTCAGGGGCATTCTACCTCTGAGCTACAAACCCCAGCCCTATTTTTTATTTTGAAATAGGGCCTTGCTAAGTTGCTGAGTGATCTGTGATCCTCCTGTCTCAGCCTCCCAAGGACTGGGATTACAGGTGTGTGCCGCTGCAACCAGCCAGAAGCACCTTTAATGTCTGCATTTTGGTCAATGTCTCTCCAAGGCCATCTAGACTTCCTCTATCCTACTTCTCAAAAATTTTCCATCTTCTACCCAGTGTCTTACTCCAAAGCTCCTTTCATATTTGTAGGTGTTTGTTAAAACAGCATCCCACTTCCTAGTAGCAAAATCTGTATTAGTTTCCTGTGGATGCTATAAAAATTACCACATACTGGGTAGCTTAAAACAAAGGAAATTTATTCTCTTGTAGTTTTGGAGGTGAGAAGTCTGAAATTAAGGTGTTGTAAGGGCTTTGCTGTCTCAGGAGGCTCTGGGGGACAATTTGTTCCTTGCCTCTTTTCACTTCTTGTGGCTTCCTGGCATCCCTAGGCATGTGGCCTCATCATTGCTGTCTCCAGCTCCATATTCACAAGGCCTTCTCCTTTGTGTGTGCCCAAACCCCTTCTGCCTGTCTTATAAGGATTCTTGTGAGGGATGTAGGCCCTCTTATATAATCCAGGATCGTCTCCCCACCTCAAGATCCTTAATCACATTTGCAAAGATCCTTTTTCCAAATGGGTAACAGTCCCAGGTTCTAGAGATAAGGATAAGGACATGTTTTGGGGAGCCTTATCAGCCTACTGCACCATTTATATCCAATTGAACAGAAGTTGATCACATTTAATAACTGACATAAAGGATGACTGGGAAATAAAGTATTTACATGGGGAGACATATGCCCAACTAATACTTGAGGGTTCTGTTACTGAGGAAGAAGGGCAGAATGGTTATCATGGGGGATAATTAGCTATCTCTTCCAAGCTATTTTATTTGTATTTAATGGAAAGTTTTCTCTGCCCTCTGGGGCATTAAAAAAATCAATTTCTTTTGATTTTTTTTTTTACCATCTTGGGAACTTACCATCTTGGTGCAAAGACAAGAAATCTTCCAAGTTAAATATATTAGGCAACATTGAATTAAAGTCCTAATGGTGGAAAAATGGAAACTCATTTTCAGAAAATGACATGGAGCTATGTGGGTTGAAGTGTTTTAACTCATCTTTTGGAGTAAATAAAGTTTTAAAGAGGCTTAGAGGAAAAGCAGAGCTCTAATCAGGTAAGTGGACCTCCTGACAGGGTTGGTCAAGATGCTCCTAGGGGAAAATAGAAGCTTCTGTAGAAGCCTCCTTGAAACTGGAAAGATCCAGACTTTACTTGTTTTTCCTCAGTCAGGGACCAAAGATTTTTTCTGGTCAGACTTCTTTTTTTTTTACTTAACAATAAAAACTTTATTCTTGTATAACACACCAAAACCATAATGAAAGAAAAAAAATCAAGAGGCTAGAAGAAAAGATTTGAATCATATATATATATATGTAACAAAAATTAATCTTACAAATATGTAAGACAATCGATGAGAAAAAAACTCAATTGGAAAAGTACCAAAGGCTACAAAGAGGCCAAACAAAAGCCCATAAAGATATTTAATAATTTATGAAAACTATCCTGGGTGATAATATGGATACTGAGTGTTCAGTGTGTAGGAAAAGGTAATACTGCATTCAGGTCTAGAGAATAGGAGCAATTTCTGAAATCATCAGAGATTTTGTGAGAAAACATCATGATCAGATTTTGAGGATACAATTGTGAGTTTTGTATTGAAATTGATGAAAAATTATTGATTGGCCTTCAGAATGTATTCCAAGTACATACATACTGTTAGAAACAACTTTTTATGGTGTCTAAAGAAACGGCACGTGTTCGAAAATTGCTTGGCAAGGCGATTTTACTTTTTTGCAAAAAAGGGTTCTCCCAGATATGAGAGAGAGCACGTTTCACAAAGAACCCAGTGGGTCTTATATCCCTAACACAAGGCTCCTCCTGCGCTGAACTCCTATTGGTCGAAGTTGCAGCTTCACATTCTTCCCGGTCAGCTACAGGGGAAGATGGGGGAGGGTCGACACCTGTAATCTCTTAAGAGATGTTAATTTGGGGAAGGAATATAAGTCCCTACCAGGTTACAAAATGGCCGCCTAAGTGAAACTACCTCCTTTGACAGAAAAGATACAATTATATTCTCACAATACTTCTCTCTCAACTTTGCCTAACAATTGAAGGATGATGTTATTAAGAAAGACAACTTGAGAATCTCAGACAAAAATTCAGGCAACTTTCTTCATTACCTTTCCTAGACCAATTTCTTTTTTTTACTTGGAAAGAGAGAGACTGAGTGTGTGGGATTTGGAGTGTTTTTCTTAGTGTCCAGAAGTGTACCGTGGCCACTGGACATTTGTATATATGTAGCCCGCATCCTACATGTGATTGACTTCTCTGTGCAGAAAGACAAGAACAAATTGGGCTGAATAAGAGAAAGCAAAGGAATGAGAAGGGTCAAGGGCTGGGAATATAAATTGCACATGGTGTTTTATACTGGAATTTTTTCCTTGTATCCTAGGAGATCATACATTAATCAGCTACCAACTTGCATGCCAATCAAAGTAATAATAATCAGTTGCCATTGTAATAAAATATGCAAAGACTGGAAAAAGAGGGATAAATGTGCAAAGACTGGAAAAAGAGTGTCATATCCACTGATGACATTTACTAACATTTTGAAACTCTCCTTGAAGAATCCATAATGCCCTATTGAATTTAAGTTGTGAGAAGGCTAAATAGTCTTTTATTTTTTGCATATTTTATAGCTGAAACAAGCCTGAGTGTTCCTTTCCCCCAAGATGTAGAGGAAGAAATCCTCAACTGCTATTTACAAGGTTCTTAGAAGCCCTAGGATGAGCTGCAAGAGATGGAATTGTATAATTTGTCAAGTGATACAGGACAAGGCCTAACCTTTTTGGGCTAACAATAGGATCATTACAAAAGAAATAGATACTTGGAAATCTACAGCCTCAGTTTACAGAACCAGCTTCTAATCATGTTTAAGAGATGTGTTTTTCTTTGACAGATTCCATTGGAAAGAAAGGGTCTGTCTGTTAGCTTATGCAAGCAGCACAAACCAGTATTGTGTGCGAGACTCAGAGCTTCTGGTGGAGATGGATTTCCCTCTGAAGGACCATTTAATAAAGGCTCATGGCAGGGCCCAAGAGTTGTAAAAGGAGGGCGTAAAGAATAGAGGTGCTGAAAGACTTTTGTACATTATAGTAGGAAGAAGACAATAACCAATTGATAGGAAGGGAATCCAAAGAAATTGGGTCCAAAATTTAAGCACTGTAAAAAGTAGAATATATCAAATATAATGAAAATATATTACAGTGGTCCTCTGTATCCGAGGATTCTGCATCTTCAGATTCAACCAACTACAGATGTAAAATATAATTTTAAAAATTGCTTATGTACTGAACAGGTATAAACTTTTTTCCTTGTCATCATTACCAAAACAAGATAGTATAACAACTACTCACATAGCATTTATACTAGGTATCATAAGAAATCTAGAGCTGATTTAAAGTATATAGGAGCCGGGCGTGGTGGCGCACGCTTGTAATCCCAGTACTTTGGGAGGCGGAGACCGGAGGATCCGGGTTCGCGGCCAACCTCAGCTCTCTCTCTCTCTCTCTCTCTCTCTCTCTCTCTCTCTCCCCCTGTCTCTCTCTCTACCTAGTGAGGCCCTCCACAACTTCATGAGACCCGGTTTCAAAATAAAGTATAAAAAAATAGGGCTGGGGGTGTAGCGCAGAGGTAGAACGCCCCTGGGTTCAATCCCCAGTTCTGCAAAAATAAATAAATAAATAAATAAATAAATAAATAAATAAATAAAAATAAAGTATATAGGAACTAGGGGTGGTGGCACATGCTTGTAATCCCAGTACCTGGAAGGTTGAGACAGGAGGATTGCAGGTTCATGCAATTTAGGGAGGCCCTTTGCAACTTAGTTGAGACTTCGTTTCAGAATAAAAAATAAAATAGGGCTGCGGGTGTAGCTCAGAGGTAGACTGCTTCTAGATTCAATCCCCAGTACCACAAAATAAGTAAGGAAAGAAAGAAGAGAGAGAGAGAGAGGGAAAGAGAGAGAGAGAGAGAGAGAGAGAGAGAGAGAGCAAGAGAGAAAGAAAGAATATTGTAGCTCAGAGGTAGACTGCTTCTAGATTCAATCTCCAGTACCACAAAATAAGTAAGGAAAGAAAGGAGAGAGAGAGAGAGAGAGAGCGCACGCGGGCAAGCAAGAGAGAAAGAAAGACTATATGAGGATGTTCATAGGTTATATGTAAATATTACACCATTTTGTATGAAGGATTTGAATATCTGCAGACTTTGGTATCTGTAGCAGGTCCTGGAACAAATTGCCCATGAATGACGAGGGTTGATAGTATGACAGTGTGTGTCTATATCATCATACCATCATATATCTATATATATGTACAGTTTTTAACATGTGAAAATCATATATATATATATATATATATGATTCAGAGAGATTCAGGACAGAAATTTGAATAATATTGTATATTATGATAAAATTTATATTCGTTCTCATTTTTAATAGAGTAAAATGTGATCTGGTTTCTAACAGAAATGCAGAAGGAAAACAAGCATAAAATTACTTAAGCAGTATATGCTCTCATGTCACTGTTAGATATTAGAAAGTGTTGGGAAATGATACAAAAATGCTATTCTTCAGGTAATGTTAACATGTTCCAACTGAAAACTCTATGATTGAGTAAATAGGAAGGACCCAAATGAATGAATAAACTATATAGGAATAGAGAAAAAAAGTAGCACAATCCTTGGACAATCGGTGCCATCCTGCTTTGCCCAGCCCAGGTTCTCATTGCTTCTCTGGACTTCGTAAATGTGGCCCTAGGAGGTCCGGTGGCCTGCAGTCTTCGCCTATCACCAAGTGACCTTCATCATCACACTCTTCTTCATCCCCAGTTCATTGTCACAAGAGTCCTCTACTTAAATTTGAATTACATGAACTCTCCTCAATTTGCTGCATAAAGCCATCGAAACTGCTGCTCAGTCTATCTTTACTGTTACTTTCCTTCATGCCCTTTGCTCATGGAGAAGTCCAGACTTGCCTGGGCATCACTGAGCTGGTGCCCCTTGTTTAAACCCATCCCTCTGCTCAGTTCTCTGGCTTCCACACATCTTACTCCTGTTCTGAAGCAACACTCTACTGCTATAGCTTCCATTGCCTTTTGCAACAGTTTTATTTTAGACTTACTGGACTATCTCTTGGAATTAGAAGCATTCATATGCATGTTTGTATCCTACACCAGACTGAGTTCTTGGTGCACAGATTCTGTTATTTATTTTCTGGACAGCATGTTATGTCCCCATGGGTCCTATAAATTGTGCCTTACAGGTAGATGCTCATTAAATATTTCTTGAAATGAAACATCTGTTGAACTTTAGTATTATTATTTCACTTTCACTAATACATGCCTTTTCTATCCAACTAAATTACAATTTCTTTGAATACTGGTCTTCTATGTTCTAGGAGCTTGAAAATACTATGATTGAAATTTGGTGATATAGTAAGAAGTGATATATGCAAGGATATATTTATTTTTAAGTGGATGCCCATTTTTAAGCTAATGCGTGCACCAAAACTTTGTGTATGTGATTTATAAATTGTTCCTACCACTACAGGTTTAGGTGATATAAAAGAATCATTTGTTTTACTTATCTTATCAGGATTTAAATAGATAATAATTTTTTTAAGGAGAGAGGTAAAAATATTTTACTTGACAATGATATTAGAATGTTGCCAAGATTCTTATACTTTTTGGAAACTAGCAGCTGGAATTTACTAGGAGTATATGAGTTTCTTCATGCTATCAATGAGTAGGATATTGGAATTCTTAGGGGGAAATATTCTCTAAAGTTTGGACATATTAATCACTGACATATTTGGAGGGCATATGTATTAATCATTCTCCTTAGAGCTTACTTAACACATGCTATTTAATTCTTGCAGAAACTGAAGTTTATTGTTAATTTGGCCACTGTTTTCCAGATGAGGAAACAAAAACACAGTATTTTACTCAAAGTCACACTGCCACTAAATGTCAGACCTGGGATTTGAGTCCAGCCAGCCTGATTCCAGGTGCTGCACTCTGTTTCACTAGTCTGTGTCATGGTAGAAAAAGAGGTTTTCCTTCTGCTTCTGGAGGCAAATTTCCATCCAAAAAGCTCACTGCTGCCTCTTACCAGTGACCCTGGGATGGTGCCAGGCAGCAAGAAGGCCCTGTGGGGTTCCTCAAGGAGCTCGCTCGCTTGCTCCTACTTCCACTCTGAGGGAGCTAGTGCCTGGAAATCATTGCTGGGAAGCCATACAGTTCCTTGAGAGCACATGAATTTAACAGGAAAGTGATTCAATCTTCAGGTGAAGTCCTAAATTGATGAGAGTTGATTCAGCTTAATGAGGTGTCAAGGTGTCAACCAGTATATTAATGACACTTTCTCCCTCCAGCCATAACTACCCCTCCTTTGGGGTACCCCTCCAGACTCAGCTGGAGTCTGAGTGCCCAGGGAGGAGCACTCCTGCTCCTGAAGGCCACACCGCAGGATTTCCATCACTCTTCCCATTCAAACTAGCTTCTTACCTGTGTCCCCAATCTAAAATCCTTTCTACTCTCTTGAGCCCCAAACCATGTGCTAGTTAGATTCAAAATAGTCCCATGAATATACAGCCTTAGGGAGAAATTATACCGCTTCCACTGGGTTCCTAATGTCACATAATTGCAGCTCATGTCATTTTTTTGTTGTGGTGGTTGGTAATTTTTAAGGTACAACTTGGTCGTGTACATGATTTTACTTTACAATTGGCTGTATAGTGTAAAATATACATGATGTGAAAAAATGTCTGATGTATATGTAATATAAATGACTTGCATAATGGTATATTTAAAAATGACTTGCATAATGGTATATTTAAAAATGACTTGCATAATGGTATATTTTTAATGATTAATATAAAGGCTTGGCAATAAATATCATATAGATGAATTGTTTTGATTGATTATTCATATCCAATATACCATAGTTAGAATCTCAACTCTGCCATTTACTGGCTCATTATTAACTTTTTAAAGAATTTCAAGTTCTTTAACTTAAAATGAAGGTGATACACCTTTATAAGATTATTCCATTTATAATTTAGAATTTTGCTCTTTCCTGAATAGTGATTTTTCTGGCTTTAAGAAAAACTGGATGGAAGGAAATCCAGTATCTGTGACCTTGAAATCAAATCTGTGTCCTCCTAGGGAGAGGCACAGATGTCAGTGGAAGAGGTAGCCATTCACCAGCAATCCCCCCATGCCTTCTATGACAAATTTCCTATGTTGATCTGGCATCTGCATGACAGATTGTTGGTGCCAAAGGCCAACAAACTTCATCTATGGGAAGTATGGTCTTTTTGAAAAACAAGTAAATCCAATTAAAGAAGAACACCCAGAAGGCAAGGAGTTGTGGTTCTTTGTGTGTATGTATTATGCTAACTCAACTAGAATGCAAGAATCCAAAAGTCTCTGTCCAGATAGGTTAGCAAAAATACGTGCAGGAAGCTATGTCTCAAAGCTGTGCTCCTCATTTACTGGTCTCCATGCCCAATTATTCCCTTCAAGTCAGTGGGGCCCCCCCTCCTCCTTTTAAGGCCATGGAAACACAATCCAAAGTAATAGGAGCATAATTCTAATTTATTTCCATTTCAGATTTTTATTCCTGTAATTATGTTTGTGTTATATTAGATTAAAATGTCAATCCACCAATTTGCTTCTTCCTTTGTAACCTTTTGCATACAGAGTTTATCATCCTGACAGATAAAGGGCCTCTCCAACTTTGACACCTAAGAAGGAATACAAATTGTGTTTTTCCCAATTAGAAAACAATCATCAATCATGTCATTTAAAAATAAGGTGAGATACCCAGATCAGTTTGAACTCTTTATCAGTTTGAAGCTTATAATATTAAAATATGAATTAATTTAATATGGAAAGAGCAAAATTAGTGTGAGTAGATGTTATGGTTTTTAATTGTAATAACCCAAATATGAATGGAGAGCCTGAGTAAATGCAGATTTAATTTTAGAAGAACCATTTTGAGCTTCTTTTTTTTAGTTCCTAAAATGTACAAATAATTCCTAAAATAAAGAATTCTAAGTTAATTTCAATGAAATAAAGCTAGCATTTTCCAATATAACCTTATCCTATTTTTCTCCCTTCTCAGAGACTACCCCATTTCTTATTTATATGTAATATTACTTTTCACAAATTGCTGCATCAACTCTGGCATTTAAAATATGAGCTAGTTTTCTTGGCTTTCCGCTGTCTAAGAAGAGTGCATGTTTGAAAGCTTAAGCCCAGCTAATGCATGTCTGGGGATGGGGAGTTGAACACCAGCCGGGACACTAGCACAGTCTATTGTTTCTCTTCCATCAGATTCCTTTATTTTCCACTCCCTGCTCCTGTGCTAGCAGAAGACTCTTGGAAATAAAAGACTCATGTGGGCTACCTTTGTGGAAATTAACACTGACACCTTCAATACTATCACTTCCTCTGAATTCCCTATTAGCAGATATTGATTCCTATTTTAGAAGTACTTAAACTAAAATTCAAAGGATTAAAAGACTAAGCCAAAATCATAATGCAGAGGCAAAGGCATGCCTAAAAGGCACACACTCAGATGGATCCCAGGGCTTTCTGCTTTTTTCTTTCTTAAGAGCAGACATTCATTTATTTCTGCTGCTTTGTATCATTCTCTCAAAACACCCCCATGGGTGGGTTTTTCTTACACTTTGATGCTGTACCTTGGTAGAGGTAGTGTTGACAGCTGTCCCCATGGTGGACTGGAAGGGACTTTCCCATCTGTCAGCATAGTTCTCCTCTAGTCTCAACGAGGTGCCTTTGCGTTGAGTTTTGGCTTCAGTATATTTGTGCTCAAATGCAAATAAGTTTCCCTGGAAGGATAACAAATTATTCCCCTTTAAATTTAGTACACACCATTTAATCATATTGTCAGAGTAAACAGCTGGTTCTAAATCATATCTTCTTATCTTGAATCCATGGATCCAAAATGGGTGTGGGCGAGACAGATTAGTGTATGTATTTAGTTCAGAAAAACCCTACTTTGGAACTATATTCACAGTTTCAAGTTTATCTTCATTTTTCTGGGGAGATGATCTATAGTTTTTATTTGATTATTGAAGGGTGTGTGATCTTCCAAAAATTTAAACCATAATATATAGGCTAGCTATATGCATTGAATCTAAGGCCACACATAACTTAGACCTTCTCACCATTGGAGTGAATAGAGGACCCTTGAAACCTACCTCTCCCTGTTCCTCAAAACTCACGAGCACTGTCTGCCTTGAATCCATAGGAAAATAATCACACCATTTATTGCTATTTATGTCAGCCACCACAAGACTCCCAGGCTCCTGGGTTACCCTTCATCTCCCACACTGTAATTGTTACAAGGCTCTGTTTCCTTCTTTCGCCTCTCCTCAATCTTCATCCCCTTTACTGGGCTCTCTGGAAATCAGGCCCATTACTTGCAAAAGGTGCTACCTCCTCCATAAAATGTTTGTATGCCCCTACAATTCATGGGCTGAAATCCAGCTGGGACATTTGGTTGGTGATTAGTTCATGATGGTGAGCCCTTATAGTGAAATCAGTGACCTTATAAAAGGGACCACAGTACTTTGGGAGGCAGAGACTGGAGGACCCGGGTTCGTGGCCAACCTCAGCACGCATGCGCGCGCGCACGATCGATCAATCGATCGATCTATCTCCTCTCTCTCTCTCTCTCTCTCTCTCTCTACCTAGTGAGGCCCTCCGCAACTTCGTGAGACCCGGCTTCAAAAATAAAGCATAAAAAAATAGGGCCGGGGGTGCAGCATGGAGGTAGAACGCCCTGCGTTCAATCCCCGGTACCGCAAAAAAAAAAAAAAAAAAAAAAAAGGACCACAGAGAGCTGTCTTCCCTCTTTTCCCCATATGAAGATATGAGAAGAAGGTGGCACTTTGCAACCCAGAAGAGGACCCTCACAGAACTCAACTATGCTGGCATCATGATCTTGGACTTCCAGAACTGTGAGAAACACCATAACTAAGATATTCTATTTTTTTCAGTACTGGGGATTGAACCCAGAGACATTCTACCTCCGAGTTACACCCCCAGTCCTATTTTTTATTCTTTATTTTGAAACAGGGCCTCACTAAGTAGCTGAGACTGACTGTGAACCTGAGATCCTCCTGTCTCAGTCTCCCAAGTACTAGGATTACAAGCATGCACCACCATGCCTGGCTTCTATTGTGTGCGTGTGTGTGTGTGTGTGTGTGTGTGTGTGTGTGTGTGTGTTTCTCTTTGCCTTCTGGCTAAAGGGCAATCTGAAGGTCCTGCTTCCTTGCTGCCTCTTAAGTGGTGGCTGTTTTTCCTTCTACCTTCTCATACCTCTGGCCTTGCAGGGAAGGAAGTAGATCTTTCTCCTAATTGCTGCATTCAGCCCATTTTCCCCTCCCTTCTTCCTCAATACCAACAATTCGTATTTCCATCAGGAGTTTACATCACTCCGTAACTTTCACTGTTGCTGTCATTTGGCCACTCCTAAGTCATATCTTCTTTTTTTTTTCAATAATTTCAGCTCCAATACTATTATTCCCTTAATTTTTGGTGACTTCAGTACACACATGGACTGTCTTATCAGCACCCTGGTTTCTCAGTTCCTTGAACTTTTTAAATGATCTTGTCCTCCTTCAGCCAGTTAGTTCCTTCCATCTTTTCCCACTGGTGATCCACATCTCACCCACAGAATGCTGTAAATGTCTCCAGTGAATATATTCTCAAATTTTTCAAGGAGGGTACATAACTAATACCACTCTTAGATTCACATGAGTAACTGTATTTCAGATACTAAGGCATCAAAACTTATTTCTCTTGAAGGAGCTTGGTTGAGTAAATTCTGCACCAATGGTTGCAATTATCCACAGCCCCATTTTCATTCATTCCATCTCTAACTACATTCTATCTTTCCATCACCTAACATCAGTAGTCCATTTCCCCCATCCCAAGACCCTTAACATAATCACATCTACAAGGTCCCTTTTGCCTCATGAAGGCAACTTGTTCATAAGTTCTAAAAATCAAGAGATAAATATTCATGGGGGCTATTATTCTGTCTCTAGCATAGCCCAGTTTTAACAGTCATTATCAGGGGTATAGATGGGGTTGTGTACTTTAATTCTGAGGTACAAAATGTCTATTTGTTTTCTTTTTGATGATGCTGAATGCCTAGATTCACTGATTCATTAAAGGTTGCAAACTAGTGATTTGCAAAATCTTACATTTAATTAAATTAGTTGGGAAAAATCTATAAAAAGACACTTCTCCATTTGCCTAGCATGCAGTAGGTCCTGAGCTTTTCTTTGATGGCAGACTTTTTATTGCTGTTTCTATCTCTGTGCTTGCTATTGGTTGATTCAGGTTTTCTATGTCCTCTTGGTTCAATTTAGGTAGGTTGTATGTGTGTAGAAATATGTCTAGGAATCTGTAATTTTAGAATTACAGAAAAATTACAAAGGTAGCCCCAAATGCTTGCATATCCTCTTATTCGGTTTTAGCTTCCTTAATGTTATCATCTTACATTACCATGGTACGTTTGTCAAGGCTACGAAACTACTGTTGCACATTTCTCTTCACCAACCCCCAGACTTTCCCTGCATTTCATCATTTTTCTACTAATGACCTTTTTTGTTCCCATATCCAATCTAGGATACCACATTGCATTTAATTGTCTTCTGTTCTGTGACAGTTTCTCCATAACAGTTTTGAGGGATACTGGTCAGGTATTTGGTAGAATATTGCTCAACTTGGGTTTGTTTGCTGCTTTACTTTTTTGGTTTTATTTTGCTTTGTTTGTGGCTTTTGTTTTTGTATTTTTTCAGATGGAAGTCTATCTCTGTTGCCCACGCTGATTTCAAACTTTTGATCCCCAATCCCCCGCCTCAGCCTCTAAGTAGCTGGGATTGGATTATAGGGGTGTGCCATCTCAGCCTGTGTGTTTGCTGTTTCCTCATCACTAGGTGGGGGTGATGGGTCTGGGGAAGAAGACAGGGGTACAGTACCCTGATTGTGGCTTCATATGCAAGGTGTGTGAGATCCATATGACCTCAGTGGTGATGTGAACCATGATCACTTGGTTATGGCTTCAGACGTTTTTGTTGAAGTATTAACTGGAAGTATTTCCCTTCCATTCTTTTTTGCACAGCTCCAGGCACCAGCCACTCAATAGATTCACTGTCCCCTTTAAGATAGTGGGGAGTCTATTAGGGACTGAAACTTTCTTCCTTCAGAGCCCAGGCATATATACCCATTAAGTATTCAGAGTCCTAACTCCCTATCCAGAGGAGAATAAGCACCTCTGTGCGGGTACTGGTGCTAAGATGTGACGGACATACCAAAATGCAGCTCCAGGAATGCTGGGCTTCTTCATAACCTTCAATCATAGTAATCAAGTTCCTATGAGGAGTTTTCAGAGGTAATACATTGTAAAATTAAGATAATATATTGAAAAGTTTAAAGTGGATCATGGACTCACTTGGACCTTGCTTAACTGACATCTGCTAAGATTTAGTTTGATCCTAATAATGCCCCAGGTCCCAGAGCACCTCTCTCCAATGCACATTTCAATGACTGCAGTATAGTGAGGATCTTATATTTTTCTGACCAGTCAGATCCAGTTTGGGCATACATGATTTACTGCTAGCAGTGTCTTTTTTTCTCCTTCAAAATAAAAAAGAAAATCAGAATTTTCACATACATTAATGCAGTTAGTTCAACTTAAACACATCAGAAAAGAGAAAGGTAATGTTAGTAACACATATCCACACACATTAAAAGCATTACAATAGAAAGCATCAGCTTTGGCAGTCCAGTGGATAAGATACTATTTGGGAGAAATAATGTTTGCATTAATCCTATTTGTTTTTATGGGTTTAAAATGGTAATTGACAATGATAATACTGTATATTTTTATGGAATTCACAAGTCTATAGGGTGCTTTTGAATCTTCTGCCTCATTTCCTACTCACACATCCTCTTTGAGGTGTGGGTTCTTATATCTGCTTTATAAATGAGGAAACTGAGTCTCTGAAAACTTAACAGTGGTATTTGTGCCATTAAGCTTTTCTTCACTGTGACCAAAATACCTGACAAGAACAACTTAAAGGAGGAAAAGTTTGCCGGGCGTGGTGGCGCACGCTTGTAATCCCAGTACTTTGGGAGGCGGAGACCGGAGGATCAGGGTTCGCGGCCAGCCTCAGCTCTCTCTCTCTCTCTCTCTCTCTCCTTAGTGAGGCCCTCCGCTACTTCGTGAGACCCAGTTTCAAAATAAAGTATAAAAAATAGGGCCGGGGGTGTAGCGCGGAGGTAGAATGCCCCTGGGTTCAATTGCCGGTACTGCAAAAAAAAAAAAAAAAGGAGGAAAAGTTTATTTTGGCTCATGGTTTCAGAGGATTCAGTCCATGGTTGGCCAGCTCCATTGCTCTAGATGTGAGGTCAAGCAGAACATTATGGCAGAAGGGTGTGGCAGAGGAAAGCTGCCACAAGGGGAAAGAGAGAGAAGCTACAGTCAAGATACAGCCCCAAGGGCACACCCCCAGTGACCTAATACCTCCAGTCACATACAGCCTGTCCACAGTTACCTCCCAGTAGTCCATTCAAATTATTAACCCATCAAATGAATTAATCCACTAATGAGGGTATGGTCCTCATGGTCCAATCATGTTCTAAAAGCCCCACCTCTGAACTGTGCTGCATTAAAGTATGACTACCCTGACATGAATTTCTGCGGGACATTCCAGACCCAAATCATAACAATATTGAAAGTCACATATCTTGCAAATGATATCTGTAATATTTCATCAAATTGCTCTTTCTTCCTATATGAGTGATACTGTTTTTTATTTCATATATATATGATTTATTTCCTTCCCAGTGGAGGAAAATGATTTATTCACCAATGAGAGAGAGAGAGAGAGAGAGAGAGAGAGAGAGAGATAACTAAATAAACTGACAACCATTTAGGTCACCATTTATTTATTACTTACTGTGTGCCAAACTCTATAGTCTTTCCTAAATTACCCTCTAAGTTATATAATATTAATTTCTTTTCATAAAATTATCTTTGGGGCAATATTTCTGTCTATAACATAGCCCAATTTCAACAGTCATCAAGATTAGAGATGGTGTTGTGTACTTTCATTCTATTATTTCACTTTTGATCATGATGAATGCCTACACTCACCAATTCATTAAAGATTGCAAAATAGTGATTTTTAAATTCTTTCATTTAATTAATTAGTTGAAATAAGTCTATAAAAGACACTTAGGTGGACTAGTTCATGTAAATGATGCTAATTTCCGTATCATATAAACCCTGGTTTTAATGGTTTAAGGAAATGATAATTTCTTTCTCTTGCAGAGTCCAGTGCAAATGTGTTTCTGGCTGGTGAAAGGTTGGTCAGTCAGAGCTCTGGACTCTGGTCTTCAGCTTCATTGTCTATATGTTCCTGTTAGAATACTACTTACATAATTAATAAAGGCTTTACAGTCAAGTTCAAATTAGATTTTAGCCGGTCTCCTTTTGAGTTATATCAATTTCAGATTGATATGCAAACCTCCTGGGATTAAGTGGTTTTAATAGCCCAGTTGTGGAAGTGACATACATCACATCTGTTCATTTCTGCCTTTGCCAGAGCTGAGTCACATGGATGCTCTTAACTGCCAGGAAGGCTGGATGATCCAGCTGTGTGCTTATGCAGAAGTGGGTTTTGGTGAACATGTAAACAATCTGTTAAGTGAAGTAACTTGCCCAAAGTCATGCAGGTAATAATTGGTAGAGTAAGAGTTTGAATTCAGATAAAAAGTGTGTGTGTGTATGTGTGTGTGTGTGTGTGTGTGTGTGTGTGTGTGTGTGTGTGTTTATTATATAATGCTACTTCCAAATCGTCTCGGTCAATGTTCTCACTGCAGTAATCCAAAACAACTGACCTCACAATGTAGAGGAAGGAAGATTTATTTGTTCACAGTTTTTGGAGATCTCAGAGTTTCAGTGTATGTCAGGCGAGGTCTGTGGAACTCAGGGCATGGTTGTGGGAAGCAGAGAGAGGGAGATAGCATGGGCTCTGCTCACACATCACGGAAGCAGAAACAAGAGAGCCAGCTACTAAGGGGATTTAAAGACAAAAGCACAGTCCCTACGGCCACACCCCAGGGACCCACCTTCTCCAGCCATACTCCACCTGACTAGGTTACCACCCAGTAAATCTGTCACAATGGATTTATCCACTGATGAGATTACAACTCTCATGACTTAGTTACATCAACTCTGAACATTAATCCATGAGTTCACCAGGGGACATTTTATGTCTAGCATAACACAAATATTTTTAGAATTTTATTATTTTCAAGGGTAGCTCAAATTTTCATTGGCAATATCAGTGTAAGTATGCGATTTGCTACTTTTGTTGTAAACCTTGTTTGGTTAAGTCATAAGCCTTCCTTCACTGTACTGCCATATGCCTTGTCTAATCCCTATATTGCCCCTTGTCTATGATTTTATGTGGGACTCCCAAATATCTGAGACCCATGTACTCATGCGCACACATCCCAACTCCCACCAAGTAGCAACCACCTTGTTTTGTACTTCCCTCCTTGCTTATCTCTCATTGGTGACATGAAATCATGAGTGCTTCATTAAGCAGGAAGACTTTTCTCCCCACCCTTCCCTGCAGTTTGTCATCGAGTTATCCAATAAGACAAGAGCCCAAGATCTCATAGTGTAGCTACTGAAACAGTCTCTTTCAGGTACTGTCATTAGATAATCTCCATAAGGCTACTAGAGAAGCAGATTCTAAAAGTCTGCCCTCCCCAACATTTACTGGGCAAGTGTGGATCCCTTCCAACTAAGAGTCCCTAGAAATTAAACACATATAAATAATTTCTGTGGCCTCCTGACCATCCCAGCTCATGTGCCCAGAGAGTTTCCAATCCAATTTGTGGACTTAGTCTAGTCATACACTGGTTTTCCACTATCTAAGGACACAGCACTAGAAGCTAGATAACCAAGTGTGTTCAGTAAACATTCTTAGGAAAATTGTTTTGATAAAGTAATAGGAATAGCTTGTTTAGAGAAAAACTTTCTTTGTAATTGGTATATCCATCATTTGAAATTAGAATCTTGAACTTACTTGAAACCATTTTCTTCTTATATGCATTTTATGTATTCACTCTGAAATACTGTTCAATTAATAAAGCCTTTATAGGTAATCCAAAAAAAGGCTTCAGTCTGGTTCCTTCTTAGTTATATGAATTTCCAGATTGATGTTCAAATTAATGCAAGCTTCCTGGACGCTCTAAATTTTAGTTCCTATATGTGTGTGCTTTAGTACTGTGCTCTGCTCTTACTAGACATCTCGTTCAAAGCTATCCTCATCCCATGTTATGTTGTGTACATGGGCCGAGTCATTGCTGTCAGAGACTTCAGGCATCTTCAGTGATTACAGTGTGAGTATACACTCTCACATGAACAGTGCCACCAGGAATCACGAGGCAGAGCACAGCAGTGGGAGATCGAAGTCTCAGGTTCCCCATGGACTCACAGTCTATGATGATGCACATTAAATGAATAGACCTTCAACTGGCTAATCTATTAATTCCAGCCATTTAATGATCAATGAAGATCGCTGAACTGGTGATCTATGATGGTGATCAATATTCATCATGAAGATAGCTGAAATGGACACCAGCCACATATTGATGTAGCCTAAATTAGAGAAGAGGATGTTGAAAGCCAGTGCTAACTCAGTACTGTGAAGTGATGGAGATGACGATCCTGCCTTCTACAAGACCTGTCAACAGGGAGTCTCCCTCCAACCCTGATGCATCTGCTATGTGGCCACTCAATTTGAACCTCCTCTTTAATTATGGATCTTTTTATTCCCTATTTCCATTTCAGTGAAATGTTCCTGTCCCAGATTTTAGGACCAAGATCTGTTTTACTAGGTCATTTTTCTGATCTATTGACATATTTTTAGACTCTCTTGAATATTGTTTTATTGATTATTTTGTACCTACCATGCCTCAATTCAGAAAGGAGTTGATGCTTGCAGATACACATCTCCCTTAGAAGATAATGACTCCCACTTGAGCAGTGGGAATTTGCAACATGTCAACAGTGGAAGAGATAATACATTTTGATGCACAGTCCTGACTGCTGCAGCCAGATCAACATAACTGTCAGACCCATCTCTCAATGCAATCCATATAGAGTCCTGGCTCTGCCCAAAAGTTTAATGTTTCATCTTGGCCCTGAGAGAAGGTTGTTATGGGTCTCGTCCTAACAGCTACTTCTACAGAAAACTCATGATTTCTCTTAACAAATATTAAGAATTCAGAGGTGCCATGGTCTCTAGAGTCAGCCTCAAGCCCAGGCTGACATGGCTATTACAAAAAGCTGTGAAATGCAAGGTACCCGAGTTCACTCTTCCTTTTCTCATAAAGCAGAGTTTTTGTCTTCCATCTATGCAACCATCATATTCTGATTGGCCTCAGCATCTGGACAGGGCTGAAAAAATTAGGAGGGAGCAGGAGGTAGGGCTTCCAGCAGCACAGCTGGGTTTGGAAAAGCTCAGGAAGGAGGTAGATGAGATTTGCCCCATGGAGAGAAATAGGGACTCCGGCCAGTGGACAGATCAGGCTTCTCCAGCAGTCCCGAAGCCTGGCGTGGCCCAGGGTGCTGGATGCACCGAGCCTTGGACGCTAAGGAGCTCTCGCACTTATCCTCATTTGCCTCAGAGCTGCTCTCCTGGTGGCAAAGAGCGCTGACAAGAAAAGGCCACTTGAGCTTTCCTGGCTCTCATAATGTAAGAGGCTCTCTAGTCAAATATGTTTCTCAACTAGTTGCCATGGAAATATGTTTTAAAGATAGCTCATCCCAGGGAACTCTGACTGGCGGTGATAGGAAATCAGGCTTTGATTCACCCTCCTCATCCAGCCTGTCGAGCAATTTCAGAACAAGTGCTCCTGCAACATTGAGGTTTCTGAGCCTTCGTCCGATTGCTGGAAGTGTGCAGGAGGCACTTTGTGTGAGGAGCTTCTGTCAACTGCTGATTATCGGGGATGTGATTATGAAGCGGGAGGGTTTTCAAGGCCCTTGCTTATCCTCTGCTTCCTCCTGTGTGCCGTGCTTCAGTCGTTTCATTGCTTATTAGAGCTTCCACCAGAGGGTGGAGAGGATAGAAAGTTCCGATCAGCATTAGCGGCTCTCATAAGAGATCTGAAGAGGGGGGGACTCAAATCATTGGTTGAAATGAGGTTCGTAGATTACCTGTGGGGTTCATTTGTGATTCCCGTGTGGGTGTTCTGGTCCCTTGCTATTGCCTGCACGTGCTTTAGCTGGGAACAGAAGCTTTGATGAAAAGACTTCTACATTTGCACATAAGCTTGTTTCTGTGTACCTCATAAAAAGTGAGTAAACATCTAGAGACCCCAAGTTTTAGAAAGAAATGTGGAAAGGCACACAGATCGTTTAAACCTGACAGTGTTTGTTATGACATAAATCATCAGTCTGGCCATCTGTATTGTTCAAATTTACCTGACATTGCCAAATTATAAGCAAAATCATACAGAAATAGATTTAACAAACAAGAAACTAAATGAAAAACTTCCAAGCCTCTGTCATTGAGGCTCTGACTCTGACTATACACATACATAGATATATATGTATATATATATATGTATGTATGTGTATATATATATATATGTATATATAGTCTGACTACACACACATCAGAGCCATATATATATATATATGATACACACATGTGTGCATAGGTATATACTGTCATATATACAATTATATACATGTATATATTATATATTGTCAAATATATAAGCATATGTAGGATGGCATAGCTTTTTTACTATATATATGTATATACGGGTATGTGTATACATTGTCATATATAAACACACGCATATATAAAAACACTTGAATCACATATGTGATGGTAGGGTTTTTCTGTTACTTTGATGAACTTTTCTCACGTGTTAAATACCGTCTTTCTCTATTATGGGCACGTGACACTGCAAAACAAGTGCACATCTGCAGAGAACTCTGCAAGTGAACATCTTTCTTTCAGTGACTCTTGCTACCTTTCGCCCTTCTGTGGAAGGTGGCAACTTCTAGTTTATTTCTTGAAATGCACGCTCCTGGATCCAATGAGTTATTGCGCCCTCTGATGACTTATTTTCCAATGGAACTGATTCTTTCTCCTTTCTTTTCTCGGCAGTATACAAGTTAGTGACCTCTGGAGAGATTCCTAACTCAAATCAAGATTCGTCTGAGTCAGGCATCCTTCAGCTGTTCCTTTTCAGAAACTTTTTTTTTTTTTTTTTTTTTTGCGGTAC
>PVJS01002112.1:44832-88349 GCA_004027185.1 Glis glis | reverse complement strand
GGTCTCATGAAGTTGCGGAGGGCCTCACTAGGTAGAGAGAGAGAGAGAGAGAGAGAGAGAGAGAGAGAGAGAGAGAGGAGAGAGAGATAGATCGATAGATCAATCGATCGATTGTGTGCGCGCGCATGCGCGCTCAGGTTAGCCACGAACCCAGATCCTCCGGTCTCCGCCTCCCAAAGTACTGGGATTACAAGCATGCGCTACCACGACCGGCTAATTTTAAGGTTCTAATCCATAATTATTTCAAATATTTCTTTGCTTCTTATCTTACTGGCATTGTGGCCATGCGTCTCTTATACCTCTAGATTTGGACCCAGAGACCAGTGTTTTTCTCTCATTTCCTGCATGGTTCAGTCTGGGGAGATTCTCTTGACTGCTCTGCATGGCCCTGATCTTTCCCACTGCCATGCTGAATCTACTCACCAGACATCAAAGACTCCCATTTCTCTGTGTTTGGTTTCCACGCTTTGCTGGGCTTGTGTCTTAGAATTTCAATGTTTCCCCTTGACACAGTGAGCCCTCCATCCCATGAAAAACAGAACCTTTTAGGAGTGATGGATGAGCACCTTTCAAGGGAAATAGGACAGCCCAGCCAGCTCTCAGCCTTATGAGTTTAGTAGCCATACTAGAAAATGAGGAGTTAAAAGCACTCCAGCCTTCAAGGCTGTGGGAGCAAGATGACAGGCTGCGAGAGGGGAGGCTGGAAAGTCAACCCAGTCTCCTGAGACCATGTGGTTGGCAGAAACACCAGCTCTGAAAACAATAATGTCAGTAATTTCCCCAGACCATAAGGGCAACTGCAGGTGGGGAGGGGCAAATGCTTGCATAGAACAGTCACCGAAGTAACTCAGGGTCACCTTCACCCCATTACACAGTAATGCGCATGCCCCAGGTGCAGACGTAAGATGACACAAGATGAGAAGGGCACAGATGTGACTCGAGTTCACCTCTACAGGTGCCGACATCAGAGGTCGGATCCCTACCTACCTTGTAGATGCCACTGAAGCTATTCCCCTTTGTCCTTGGATTGAGCCAGTTTGGGGACCCTGTCTCCAAGTGCTGCCTCCCTTCTGGCTCTGCAGAAGTCCTTGATAGAGCCTTGACCATGTTCTAGTTTTGTCCAGGTTAATTGTTCATTTCTACAACTTTGGGTCCAACAATCCCAGATCTGTAACAAGCCCGCAGAGCCCTTCTGTTCTGGCTTGTTTTTTCGCATTTTGTCTTAGAGACCTCCATGTATTAATCACAATTCAATTCCTGTGTATAACTTAGCATCTTAATGACTACCCATGCATGGTCCTGATGATCATGCATCTTTGGGCTCTTGCATGCCTCTGAGTTTGGTTGCATGATAACGACAGCAGCACACGGGCGCCTAGTGTGAGAACGGACATCTGTCTGTCTGGGAGTGGGGCTGCATTCGCTCTGAAGCAGGGCATCCTCTAGTGTCCTCGTCTTTGCCTGTCTTAGGTTCTCTTTGGCTTCCTTAAGTTCAGAGGGACTCTTGGAGCTTTCCAGCTGGGAGCCCGCTGTTGTCAGGTATCCTGCCCGTGTGCATATGTGTGTGTGTGCATGTGGGGTTCCACATTCTTCCAATTAAAACCCAGCATTTGCTAGGCCTGCTTTCAGAACTGATGCTTCCCCTGGTGTTTCTCTAGGGGGTCCAGCCTGTTCTCCTTCTGTGTCCTACTAGATACAGTTTCCCCAGCTTCTTTCTCTCTCTCTCCGCTCCTGCCCCTAGATGACAAGACTAGAAGATGAGAAGACTAGAAGACTATGAGATGAGGCTGTCCTCCCCTAACTAGCACTGTCCCTGGCAGACCTTCTTCTAGTCTAAAGGAGGCTTTTTTAGGAAGAAGGCTCTGAATGTATTTCAGCTCGATCCCTGTCTTTTGTGGAACCATGAAGGGCTCTTTCATGAATCTTCACTGTGAGAACCTGGTAGGATTTCTGGGAGTAAAGCAAAAAGTGTGGTGGCCCCGTGTCTGCAGCCCCAGCCATCCCTCACACTCAGGTGCACCTGCAGGCCCCTGTGAGTCAACAGAACGCCATGACATGTCCTCCCAGCCGATGACAGGGGCTTCTGGTCCAGGGGAGCAGACCTCGCTGCAACTTTCCAAACACCTCGAGGCCTGACTTCCCTTGCAACCTCAGCTTTCTGATAGGACCAAGAACAGTCACTGGTTTTCCAGTTTGTCCATTTTTTTTCTTTATTACATTTACTGGTGCATTGTAGTTATACATTTTGGTAAGTGTCAGGGTATCAGAAGCATGCATCCACACTTTGCTCATTTAGCCCTCCCTCAAATCCCACCCCATTCCCTCCCCCTTCCCTCCTTTCCATGCTCAGCATAGAATCAACTCTGATAAGTTTGTTTATACACATCGTGTGCATTTTTTCTTATTATAAAGACAGGAGCGACAGCTCGCACGCCCTGCCCATTTGAAAGCACCAGCCTACTTTTTAATGTCATGCTTTAGTTTTGCACCAACCTCGTAAAAGGAAATGGAGATGACCCCAGTTTTTCTGAAAGATAAATTTAATAATTTTGCTTTTAAAGTTTGATCTTTAAACTTGAATGAATGAGATTATGACCTGTCAAACTAAAATAAAGAAAACCAAAAATCTCTAAAGAACAATGACAGTTATTTGGGTGGGATGTTGCAATGGGAATGTACCTAACATAGTCGACTAAACTATGGGTGCGCTGGAAGAGGTTGAGGCACGGGGAAATTCTTAAATACAAGGTGAGGAGGGCTTCATGAGGTATTTTGAAGCAGTCGCCTCAGGCAATGGTGGTTAATAGGGTGATGTTAGTCTGAGGTTGAGTGTCAGTGGCTGAGCAGGTGTCCTTGCAGAGTGCTTTTTGTATGGGGTCATGGCGACCTCTACGAAAGCCTGTGTTTCTGGAAGAGTCTTCTGTGGCAGTTACTATTAGTCGTGGTCAGAACACTTTCTGTGTAGCTTCTGGCTTTACTTATTTCTTTTTGTTGGGGTTGACACAACTGATTCCATTTTGATTCTGATAACTTTCTCATCTCCTTCACAGACCTGAGACAGAACTATAAAACTTTGCTTCTTTCTTTCAATAAAACATTTCTATTTGATAATATGGCCTCTTAAATAATCCAAAACTATATTTAATTGAGGTTTTTCCTCCCTTCCTGGACTTGATTATTCTAAGTTTATTATTTTTCGCAATACATTTTCAAGTATCGGGCTGAAATTTTATATTGCATTACAAACAGACTGTAGGAAAAACTCTAGGGTAACTTTGATATTTGATGCAGAAGAATAGAATTTAACTTCCTGACAGAGCATCTTTCTATTCCTTTTATTTCACCTCAATTCAATTAAAAAATATATTAGTCTCTATCTTTGAATCAATAATAGGTTGATTCATTGTTAAGAATCCACTACATGCTGGGCACTGGAGACACAGAGTAATTAAGATTTCTTTCCCTGGATCTATAGGAGGTTTGCACAACCTTCAAGGTGGGGGGGGGGAAGGAGGCAGAGAGGGAGAGAATCAAGTTTAGAGTAGGAGAGCGGCCTGGCAGATGAGGTAGGTAACTAGGACGCATGCTTATTTAAGACAGATGTTGGGACAGGCAGCCCAGTCCTCCATCCTCAGAGATATACCGCAGTGATGACTGCTCCTGAGATGACTAATGAGTGGATAAGGAGGACTTTTACATTTGCACAGGAAGAGGAAATAAATCACAAGCTGATGAAGCAATTTCTGCGGAGACGGGAGAGCGTGAAGCAGCATGCTAACCGCAGAGTGTGAGCACACAGCTGGAGGCTGGAATTGAGATTCGTGAAAAAAAAAAAAAAAAAAAAACCCTACAGCATGAGATCAGAGGAGACAGGCCAGGATTACTGCAAACATTTTTGTATGGTGGAAAAGCACTTTTAGTTCTATCTCATAGGCAATAGGACACCCCGGATGCCCGGATGTGTTTTAAGTCTCAGAGGGTCTAGCCTGACTTTCACGTTACATGTTTCCTGTTATGGAGGTATAAACAGATGGCTCCCTGAGGCAAACTCATTGAAGAGACATTAACGTATTTGACACCATTCTGATTCATGCAAATATGCCTAGCACACTTCTAGATTTGATGAGAAGTTCTAATATGTTGACAAATAATGAGATCACTAAAGCAGACTACAGTAAATGCTAAAATAATAAGAGAAAAAGAAGTGTTGTAGGAAAAAGGAAGTGGGAGAGATTCATTTGGTGGAAAACATGGTGCCAGGAAGAGGCATTTCTCAGTGTGACAGAAACAGCATCTTTTTAGACAAGAAGCGTTCGTCCTGACTCATGGTTCTGAGTGGCGACCTGGCTGGTTTCTTGTAGGACCTCGTGCAGCTGCGCTGTGCAGGTGGAGCAGGTGGAGGCGGCTCAGTGGGACTAAAGAGCTGACTTTTGTTCACCCAACCTTGATGCTCTCCTTGACCTGCTTGGGCTTCCACACGGCACGATGGTCTCAAAGCAGTGTGGCAAGATGGAGCCTTCTAGGAATGCCTGCCCTGGAAGATGTCTACACACGGATATCAAGCTATGTCCAGGTTGTTAGCTTTGTGTTGTCTAACAGTAACAACTTAAGGACAAAAGGTTTATTTTGGCTCATGATTTCAGAGTCGTCAGTCCAGGGTCTGCTGAGGCAGAACATCATGGTGGAAGGGTGTGGTGGAGGAAAGTTACTCAACTCAGCACATGGCAGTGGGTAAGGAGGGGCGAGGACCAGGCCCAAGAAATACCCCTCTAGGTTACACCTCCAATGACCGACTTCCTCCAGCTAGGTCCCACCTCCTGCTGTCTCCATTGCCTCCCAACCGTCCATTCAAACTATTAATCCATTAAGTGCATTAATCCACTGATGAGGTCAGAGTTCTCATGATCCGATCACTTATCCAAAGCCTCACCTCAGAACACTGGTCCACTGGGGAGCAAGCCTTCAACACATTTGAAGGGTTTGGAGAACATTTCAGATTCCAACTATACATCATGTTACAGTGTGACTTAAAAGCAGAGTAGGAAAAATGGTCTATAATTTTGTGTGTAAGAAGGAAATAAAGAAAGGGAAACATAAACTATGTGTATCTGCTTATTTTACAGAAGGAAGCATGAGATGGTTACACCAGGAATGGATGAGGGTGGTTACCTGAAGAGGCAGAGGGTCTTGGGATGTTGACTGCTATGGCTCTTTCAGATTATCTTCATTCACTTATTAAATGAAACAGTGGCTTTGGTTCAGAAAAACATGTGTGTTTCTATGCCATCAAGATCTCTGAAAACGCTACAAAAACTCCAACCCAATAAGGTGTGCGTTTTCAGCAAAAGTACATCTACAATTTCATGGGACTTATTTTATTGATCCTTCAGTGCATGAGCTCTAAGTGTCATTTTGTGAGGCTCATGACTGCAGCAGAGGCTGTTCTTAGCCCGAGTGTCTGAATGTCTCTCCCAGGACTTGTAGAACATCGATGGCTCATCCAGACAGACCCACAAGCCCAGCAGTGCCTTTCACAGCACAGGGACCTGGGCTCCTATAAAACATACAGAGAGCCAGTGCTGGTGGCTTTGCCCACACGAGGGGCTATCTTTTCCCTTATGTTTTCTTCTAGGAGTTTTATAGCTTTAAGTCTTACATGTGTATATGTGGTTGATTTTCATATATGGGGTAAGGAAGGTCTAGCTTCATTCCTTTGCATGTGGATATCCAGTTTTCTCAGCACCATTAGTTGGAAAGTCTATATTTTCCTTGTAGTCATTTTCATGTAGTCTTGGTACCATTTCAAAAGTCATTTGGTCATATACACAAGGGTTTACTTCTGGGCTCTATATTTTTTTTTTGTGTGTGTATGTGGTACTGGGGATTGAACCCAGGGGTGTTGTACCTCTAAGCTACACCCCCCTGCCCTATTTTATTTATTCTTATTTTGAACCAGAGTCTCACTAAGTTGCTGAGGGCCTCAGTAAGTTTCTGAGGCTGATTTCGAACCTGTGATTCTCCTGTCTCAGTCTCCCAAGTACTGGGACTACAAATGTGTGCCACCACACCTGGCCTATTTCTGAGTTCTCTATCCTATTTCATTATGGGTCTATGAATCTAGGAGTACAGCAGGTCTTTCCATTGATTTATTTCTTCTTTGGTTTATTTTAGCAGTGAGTGTTTTGTAGTTTTCTGGGTGTAAGTGCGACGGACCAGCTCAGCCGGAGAACTGAGACCGACGGGACAGGGGTCTTGGGAAGGTGGGCAAGGAGTCGGCGATGAGTGACAAACAGACACAACTCAAGGAAGTTGCGTCTGAGTCAATTATCTCTAAGGTTAAGTTTATTGCAAAATACTTTATCCTATAGTAAATGGAATTTTTAGGTTTTTAAATTTTTTTATTTTTTATTGGAGCATCGGAATTATTTTTAATTTATTTTTCTGATTGCTCATTGTTATAGTATAGAAATGCCACTGAGTTTTGTGTGTTGACTATTTCCTGTTGCTTTACTGAAATTGTTTATTAGTTTTTATTGTGTGTGTGTATGTGTGTGTGTGTGTATGTATGTGTATAGTCTTTAGGGATTTCTGTGTATAACATCTTGTCATCTGCAAACAGAGATAATTTTGCTTCTTCCTTTCTAATTCGGATGCCCTTTCTTTCTTTTTCTTGTCTAATTATTCTGGCAGGAATTTCATGTTCCATGTTGACTTCAAGTGGCAAGAGTGGATATTTTTGTCTGATTTCTAACCTTAGAGGAAAATCTCTTAGCCTTTTCTGTTGAGTATGCTGTTAACTGTAAACTTTCCTTATAAGGTTTTTATTATGTACAGTTTCCTGCTATCCCAAGTTTGAGGAGTGTTTTTGTCATGAAAGCATGTTGAATTTTGCCAAATGCATATTCTGCATTAATTAAGATGATCATGTGGTTTTGCCCCTTGACTCTGTGAGTATGTACAATATTGCTAGGTTGTTACCTTTGTTTATTTTAATGGAAACATAATAATTATGCATAATGATGGGGTGCCATGTGATGTTTCGAGACATGAATACATTGTGAATGTTTGAATCAAGCTGTACTCATGGACAGCATTACTTTTGCCTCATTAGTTATTAGTATCATTTCCTTGCAACTTGCCAGTGTCTTTTTTCCTACCTTGCAAATATTTACTCAAATGAAACCTTGTTGTAGCATTGTCTTCCTTGGACGGATATAAAATCACACACCCCGACTCAGTGCTCTCTACCAACTATCTCTGCTTTATTTTTCTTACTTAACACTCATTTTCCCTTGGCATCTTACTCATTTTACTCATTTATCTTCTTTACTGTTTGCTTTTCTTGGCTGGAATGCAGGCTTCATGAGGCAGCTTGACTATTTCCCTTGCTGCGTCTCTAGTACCTAGGACAGTGCCTGACTCAGAATGTGCACTCAATACAAGCTCGTTGAATCAATTAATGCATATGAAACTAGTAAGATGGCTAAAGGCTATATTTCTATTTACCAATGAGGCTGTGAAATGATACTAAAACAATATGGAAATGAGAAGAGAACACTGGGTTTGATATTATCCACTCCTGTGAATCTGCCTTGAATCTGATCTATGGTGTTCACCCTACCAACCATATCACAAGCTTTGGGGTCAAGTCTGCCCTTATCATTTCATTGATCTCCTTGACATGATCTTCCGAGTTCTGTTTGTTATTTTATGGAGTGGGTCCTCCTTGCATCTAAACGTACTAAACACCTTTCTAAAAACACAACCATCTTCTCCTCTACCTGCTCATTCAGATAGCAAATGTAGTTAGGAAGAGAGATATCACATCACAATCTTAGCATAAAATATAACTGATAGACAGTTAATGGAAGAGTTCTTCCCCAAACCCTCTAATCTAGAGTCCAGGGCAGGAGGTGATAGCTGGTGACAGGGACCTTTGCTACCAAATACCTGTATTAGGGCAGGTAGGTTGCGATCCCACAGAACCTGCCTGGCTGGACTGCAGATAAGAGTTTGGAGAAAGAAGCAACAGCCTCACCCCAGCTCCTTCTGATCACTCTAAATTTCAACTTACACTTTTCTCTCCAAAATTACGGTTGAGGCCCTCTGCAACTTCGCGAGACCTGGATTCAAAATAAAGTATAAAAAATAGGGCCGGGGGTGTAGCTCGGAGGTAGAACACCTCTGGGTTCAATCCCTGGTACAGCAAAAAAAAAAAAAAAAAAAGAAAGATGCATAGTAATCATCAGGATGGGGGGTAGGAGGAGTGGAGGAAGGATCCAGGCAAGCCTGGATCCATAATGTGATAAACTCGTTAAGAAAACTAACATTTCCTCCTGAATGATAGCCTGCTACTTGGAGACATCTCTTTTCTTTTCCTGGGTTTCTATAAAGATCTGCAGCATTTCCCTCCTCGTCCTTGTGTGCGACTCCATCTCTCCTGTGCTGTAAGGAAACCTGGGGAGCATTTGTTTACAAACATCCCGAGGGTCATGCCTTACTGAAGCCTTGCTCCCTAGGGCTTATTTCTGACAACTTCCAAAGGGACATAATTCAGGCATCTTTAGTGCATTGTTTCTTATGACAATCCAAGGTTTATTTATTCACTGCAAACCTATGGTCTCGGATTGAATAAAACCATGTTTCTCCTATTCAGTTTCAAAAAGCAATTACCTGCAGTTCTCCAAAGCTCAGGGAGCTTGCTGCGGCCTCTCTCCGAGCCTCCTCCAGGGCAGAAGGAGAGTGGAGAGGGTGGGGAGGGACACAGGGAGTGGAGACAGGGCCCAGCCTCTCGGAGTGTGAGTGTGGCCTTTAGGATTCAGCCCACAGAAAGTCATGAAGGTTCTGTGGTCTGATCCGAGCTGCATTTCAGGAAGATTGCTTGGGTAGCAACATACAGGATGTGTTAAAGGAGCCAAGACAGAGAAAGGTGATAGGAGCAATCAGGATGCGATATTCCTACATTTCTCACAGCATTTTCTCTTTTTCTTTCCTTTTTCAATTTCAGCCTTGTTTTTTCTTTACTTTTGTAACCCCCCCTTCTTTCTATCCCACCAAAAACATCACATCTTATTGCCAAGACTTGAAGCCAAGGGGAGCAAAAGTGGATATCCATTCCTGGGTTACAATCTCCTCCCTTAAATAGACCCAGAGAGCGCAAACCAAGAAGGGTTGTGTGGGTTTGGCAACAGGGAGAAAGCTTCATGTCAAATATAAGAATTAAAATGTGTTCTTCTTTTTTTAGCACATATTTTACCTTTAATGTCAATTTAAAAATTTTCATTTGCCAGTCATAGTGGCACATGCTTGTAATACTAGTACTTGGGAGGCTGAGACAGGAAGATCGCAGGTTCAAGGACAGCCTCAGCAATTTAGTGAGGCTCTCAGCAAGCTAGTGAGACCCTGTTTCCAAATAAGAAATAAAATCGGTCTAGGGGTGTAACTCAGAGGTAGAATGCCTCTGGGTTCTATTCCCAGGACCACACAAAAAACCTTTTTTTCATTAGAATAACATGGTTGGTCAAACTGCTTCATGAAAAAAAGTTCAGGTAAAATAAAGAATATTGAACTTCTATTTAATATAAACCTTGAAACTGTAAACACTTAAGCAAACAATGAAATGATTCTGAAATGCTGAGATTGTTTGGAAGACAATAAGCATATAGCTCGAACCACATCAGGGTTGCTGTCTACTGTGTCTGGCTGTAAGTCAACAACACGGGGGAAAATCTTTTCATTTTCTATCATCTGAAAGTGACTGTCCTTGCGTAATGGGCTTCTCCTTACTTAATGTGAAAAGCACATACCTATTGATTTCTGCACCTGGCTTCCCATTAGCACGTGAATGACCATGGATTTCTTGTTCGCTCTTTGTTGGTGCACCTGTTGTGTGGCTTTGCATCCCGTTGGTGTTTCAGGCTCAGGTCTCCCTGGGATGGCAATTAGGAGAAACTTGGAAGGCCCGCTGTTTCTCTTCCCTTTTGGCAAAAATCTCCACTTTTTGCCCTGAATTGGGACAGAAGCAATAATGTCCACGGGGAAAGGTGGTGCAGAACAGAAAAGATAGAAAATAGATCACAAAGCTGCGATTTTAACCACGAAGCACAGGGTCTCTACCATCAGGGAGAAAGGTTTGTGTATTTCTTTCACCATTTATTTTTCTGTAGAACTGGAAGATGTTAATTTAACTTCTCTGCAATGCACTCATCTATAAAATGTGGCTAGTGATACCATATGGACCAGGCTGTTTTGAGGAACACAAATAATATATACAGGACAGAGGACATGTGGCAAATGCTGAATGTACCCTCGTGAAAATACAGGATTTGCTCTCTATGCTCCGAATGCACGGTCTTCTCTCTCCATCCTGGAAGGGAAGTGAGCTTTGGTAAACAGCAGAAGAAGCCCTCGGCTTTGGCATGGGAGAAATGTTTGCCAGATTTAGTAAGTAAAAGTACAGAAATCCCCATTATACTTGCTAGTAGTATGTTTTATTGTAAGAATCTCCCATGCTATATTGGGGAAGTACTTATACCGAGAGGCCACTCCTTGTCTCACTGAAATCCAGCTCTTCCCGGGTGTTCTGCATCTGTGTATCTATGGCAACCCTAGTGGGAGAATGCATTGAAAGACTTCTTTTTTTCCCTTCCTTTTCTTGGTCTATTCTGAGCTCTATTTCTTTCCCCAATGGAGTCTTGTGGTGTTGGGCGAGGGAGGGCTTTGCTGCCACCACCAGCTGGACAACTTCCTGGGCCTAAATGGCTCTAGGGGTTTGGCTCTTGCTTGTCCTTCCTCTGTAGATGGGGATAATGCTACAGATTCAGCTATGGTTATAATTAAGTGAGTAAATAAATGTTAAGGACTCAGAAATATGCCTGGCACCTAATATAAGCTCAAAACGTTAACTACCAAATGTCCTTTCTTTCGCTCTCTGTTTGCTCTCTGCATTTTTGAGATTCTCAGTTTGAGAGCATCTTCCGGCTGATGTCATTACAGTCGCTGTTGGGCGGGTGGCCGTCCTGCCGTAGCTGCATGCCCAGATTTGATCACAGCTGTGGGTATTGTCACAGCTATGACTGAGCTACGGGCATTGTTGGAGAAAAGGCCTCACTTTGTAGGAGAAGAGAATTCACAGGCATAGCAGGGACTCTTGGAGAAATGCGAAGGAGAAGTCTCTCCCATAGAAGGAGATTCTTCCGGGGACAGAAAATGAATGGGAAGGGACAGGCTTTCAAGGAGAAAAGTCACCCAGAAAGGGAGCGGCTCCTGGCAGTTCTGGTGCAGTTCCACAAATGCAAACTTGAACAGTTAAAGGGAAATTGTGTTGAAAAGCAGAGTGGCTTGGCGGTTAGTCCTGGTGGTGGTGTCACTGGACGCTGCAACCAACCCCTCCATGTTTCAGTTAACAAACCCTTATAGACCATTGGCCTGAATTCAACAGAAAGCAGAAGAATTTTTAAATTAAATTAAATTGATTTTAGCTGATATATAAAAACATAAAAATTGTGCATATTTATGGAGTACCACGTGATGTTTCCATGTGTGTATCTATTGTGTAATGGTTAAGTCAGGTTAGACACACCTATCTCCTCAAGCATTTATCATTTCTTTTTTTTTTTTGCGGTACTGGGGATTGAACCCAGGGGCATTCTACTCCGAGCTACACCCCCAGCCCTATTTTTTATTCTTTATTTTGAACCAGGGTCTCACTACGTTGCCGAGGGCCTCACTAAGTAGCTGAGGCTGGCTATGAACCTGGATCCTCCTGTCTCAGCCTCTCAAGTACTGGGATTACAAGCATGCACCACCATGCCCAACTGCATTTATCATTTCTGTATGGTACATGCATTCATAACCCTTTCTCTTAGCATCTTGAAAACAACAGCTCATTATCATTACCAAGAACTTTCTTTTGATCTCTACTACTAAGATCCGGAAAGCGCCCATCTCCAAACTTGCAGGGTGGGGAAGAGCGGAGACATCAATCTGAGTGCTTTGGACTGGCGTCTATGCTTGGCCAATCTGTTAAGACTGGTTGCTCCACGGACATTCAGGAAGCGACAAGCACAAAAGTTATGAGATGAAAACTTGGATACCGATGACTTTGGGTCAGAAAACCTCTGCCTCCAAATACAAAGAAGTTTCAGGAATACCTGCTCAATTTATTTTACTTATGTATGTAAATGCAAGAGATATTCATGATGAAGATATATATATATATATATATATATATATATTTCTGGACACAGGAACAATATAGCAAATCGAGCTGGCATGGAAGCATGTGTCCTGTTGCTCAGGGCAGAACATTGGTGTGACTTAGAGTCAGCGGCATGCTGTGACATGCAGACAGCCTGCCCTGCTCAGGGCGCTTCTTCATTCAACCTGCTCCACTGAGCTACCATCCACAGTGGAAGACACTGTGTTGAGCGCACCGATGCAGAAGCCAGGAAGACAGAGCGGGCCTGCAAGGACTTTGTCCTCTAGAGCCCAAGCCCTGTGTTAGGCTTGCTGGACTCTGCAGTCTCTGTTGCTAGTGCTCAGTTCTGTCATTGTACCCTAAAGGCAGCCGGGGAGAGTACTGACATGCAGGGTGTGGCCGTGTCACCAACAACTTCATTCGAGGACACTGGAATTCAAACTTCCTATGATTTTTTTATGTCATAAAATCTTATTCTTATTTTATATTTTGATCCATTTAAAAAAGCCGGGCGTGGTGGCGCAGGCTTGTAATCCCAGTACTTTGGGAGGCGGAGACCGGAGGATCCGGGTTCGCGGCCAGCCTCAGCTCTCTCTCTCTCTCCCCCCCCCCCCTCTCCTTAGTGAGGCCCTCTGCAACTTCGTGAGACCTGGTTTCAAAATAAAGTATAAAAATGTAAGATCCTTCTTTTCTTTTATTGCACATTTTCTTTATTCATTTATCTGTTGATGGACACCTAGTTTGGTTCCATAACTTGCTATTGTGAATTGTGCTGCTATAAACACAAGTACGCATGTATCACTATAGGATTCTGTCTTTAATTCTTTTGGAAAGATTCCAAGGCCGGGTATAGCTAAGTCATATAGTGGTTCCATTTCTTCTTCTTTTTTTGTGGGGGAACTGGGGATTGAACCCAGGGGCATTCTACCTCCAAGCTACATCCCCAGCCCTATTTTTTTTATTCTTTATTTTGAAACAGGGTCTCACTAAGTTGCAGAGGGCCTCACTAAGTAGCTGAGGCTGGCCGTCAACCCGGATCCTCCAATCTCAGCCTCCCAAGTACGGAACCTCTATACCTATGTCCATAGTGGTTGTACTAATTTACAATCCCACCAACAATGTATAAGTTTCCCTTTTCTCTGATCCTTGCTATTTTATTTTATTTTATTTTATTATTATTATTTGTTTTCTTTAAAAATTTTTTTTGTAGTACTGGGGATTGAAACCAGAGGGTTCTACCTCTCAGCTACACTCCTAGCCCTATTATATCGTTTATTTTTTAATTTTTTCTTTTCTTTTTTCCTTTTTTAATTGGTGCATTGTAATCATACATCCTGATGGGTTTTAGAGTGACAGAAGTATACATGCACACATCGGTCCATTAACCCTCCCCCAACTCCCACCCCCATTCCCTCCCCCTTCCCTCCTTCTCCTGCTCAGCACTCAGGCTGTCCTGACTCCTGCTGCCCCCCGGCCATAGTTCACCAGCCAAAACAAGCCAACAGGCAGGTGAAGTCATACACACCAGGGACCTGAGACTGCACCTGCCAGGGCACGGAGTTGGGAGGGTGCAGACCTGCCGCAGGCTCAGACATCCACGGTGACAAGCAACTGGGAGGCAAATAGTTGGGAAAGAAGGCCCGAGCAGAGGGAGCAGCTATGCCCAGAACTATAGGCAGAACAATGCTTGGAGTACTTAGCGACTTAGGAAGACCAGCATCTCTGGAAAAGATAGCATTGCAGAAAGGAAAAGCAGGCGGAGAGGGGAAGCGAGGCGGACCTGCAGAGATCATGGCTGGTGACGGAGGAAGAGCAAACACGTTCTATCTTCCTTTCCAAGCGGTTCCGTCATCTCCCTGACTTTTAACTGTGCGACTTGCGAATACACTTTCCCTAGGGTTGCCAATAAAAGAAACACACGGGAGTGTGCATGTGTGTGCGTAGGGAGAGGGCAATCGTGGCTCCTATGGACCAGTGGGTCCTTGTCAACAGTCACTGCAGATGAGGACGTGGTGATGGAAGGGAGACCCAGAGGCACTCATGGGTTGGCTGGTGTTTACTCAGCTGCAAAAGCAAGCTCATCTCATCCCGAAAGCCCATGCGGCTTCTTCAGTTGCCAAAAGAAGTGAGAAAGCTGGGCGTGGTGGTGCACGCTTGGAATCCCAGTACTTGGGAGGCTGAGATAGGAGGATCACAGGGTGGAGGACAGCCTCAACAAGTAGTGAGACTCTCATCAACCTAGTAAGACCCTGTTTAAAAAAAAGGGCTGGGGGTGTAGCTCAGAGGTAGATTGCCTCTGGGTTCAATCCCTAGTAACACTAACACGCACACACACACACACACACACACACACACACACACTGGAGTGAAAAGAAATAATTACATGTGGTGGTGCTAATATCTTCTATTGTTTATTAGAAAAAATGTAAGAACAGAATAATAGGTTTGATGGAGAAATGGGATAAGTATTAATGATGAGCTAGTTTTATGTTCTTATTTTTTAAACTTATTTTTATTTATAATGTAAAAATATGAAATGACATGTAAGGTAATCGTCTCATGAAGACATTCTTGAACTTGCTGTGTCTATTCTTTATTCTTCTAAGAAATAATGATTCTTGTTTATTATCTGTGGGCATGCCCCTGCAAATTCAAAAGCCTCTGTACAAACAACAACAAAAAATCTACTTCTCTTTGTCCTGGTGGTTTTTCATTTAATCTATTTGTCTTATCTAACAGATTTGCAAAATTGTTCTTGGCTCCGATTTCAGTAAAGAAATTGGTGTGTTTAGTGAGAATGCAAGTTTCTAAGATCCGCTTCCAGGTACAACCTGAAATTCCATAGCACTCCTAGAAATGAGACCCTTTCTTGCAGCCAGAAATTTCAAAATGGGTTTATGTTTTGACCTTTAGAATAGTGATATTGATTTTTTTCATTCAAACACTATTGAACAGTTAAGAGGCTGTAGCAAACAAAGAATGTGCATTAAAGAATAAAGAAGCCAGGAGTGATGGTGCATGCCTATAATCCCAGTATTTGGGAGGCTGAGGCTGAGACAGAGGATCGCAGGTTTGACACCAGCCTCAACAACTTAGTGAGAACGTGTTTCAAAATAAAAAGTAAAAAAGGGCTGGGGGTATAATTCAGAGGAAGAACACCCTTGGGTTCAATCCCCAATTACCCTCCCCCACACACATTGATTTTATGCTTTGATGCTTAATCTATTATGTGATTAAAATTACTGCTACAAGTGGTTTGGAGAAAATTCTTGTCTGGTGTCTCATTTGCATAAATACCTTTTTTACAATACTGATATTGATGAAGTTGATTTTAAAAATGTTTGCCAAAAACATATATATAAGTTAAGAAGAGACTGTGACTAAGAAAAAAGCCAGGCGTGGTGACACATGCTTGTAATCCCAGTACTTGGGAGGCTGAGACAGGAGGATCTCAGGTTCGCAGCCAGCCTCAGCAACTTAGTGAGGCCCTCCGCAACTTAGTGAGACCCTGTTTCAAAATAAAGAATAAAAAAATAGGGCTGGTGGTATAGCTCGGAGGTAGAATGCCCCTGGGTTCCACCCTAAGTACCACAAAAACAAAGACAAAACCAATACCAAACAGTTGATCCTTATTATTGGTGGATTCCATATTTGTGAATCTGCCTGCTTGTTAAAATTTCTTTTTATCTTTAGGATCAGTACTTGCTGTGCGTTTGTGGTCATTCTCGGACATGCACCAAGAGGTGGACATGGGAGTTGCCCGATGGGCGTGTCTGAGCCCAGGAGGACCAAGAGGTGCGCGTTGACTTGTCTCAGCTTGTGTACCATAAGCAAATATCTTTTTCACAGTTGTGTGTGTGTGTGTGTGTGTGTGTGTGTGTGTGTGTGTGCATGCTTTGCTTTGGTGCACACACTTTTTTTGGTGCACACGCTTTGCACCAAACACGCTTTGCTTTGGTGTTTTAACCCTTTAAAATGTCCCCAGGTGTGGGCTGCTATGCTCTCTGGTGCTTCCAGGAGGACCGGGACCGTGTGTTGTGGAAGCTTTCTGCAGGGCTTGGAGCTCAGTGCTCATGACCCTACAGGGTACACCTGGTGAGGCGTCAGCCCCCTCCAACAAGGTGGAGCAGAGGCTCAGAGGGTCCTGACTCGGTTTCCCTGGGAGCAATGGGTCCATATTCCCCAGTTCTGTGTTTGTGGTGACTCTGGAACATAATGACCACGAATGATTAAAAGTGACTGTTCCTGCCATGTGGCCTGCCACTGCTCCCATGAAGAAATGGGGTGCCCCCCTTGTATAGGGGTGACCACTAGACTTCGGAGAGATGATGCTCTGACTTCTGAAAACGCCGGGGCCTCTGGAAAATGCTTTTAGGAGGAAGCCAGCCACTGTCTAAGAATTTCAGCCATCTTCCGTGTAGAGCTGGAGAGACCCTGGGTAGGTCTCCTGCTCACTGTCCCTGGCCTCCCCGCCCCCAGTCAGATGAGTTAAGAAGCCACCTTGAAGCCAGGCATGGTGGAGCACGGTTGTAACCCCAGTACTTGGGAGGCTGAGACCGGAGAAGCTCAGGTTCAAGGTCAACTTCAGCAACTTAGGACCTCAGCCACTTAGGGAGACCCACTTTCAAAATAAAAAATAAAGTGGGGCTGAGGGTGTAGCTCAGCGGTAGAACGCCCCTGGGTTCAATCCCAAGTACCACAAAGACAAAAACAAAATCAAAAAAAAAAAAAAGGGAAAGAGGGGGAAAAAGCTACCTTGCACCTGGACCCTCCTCTGGCTGCTCCAATCCCGCTGCTGAAGCCCCCTCAACTCCTCTTCCCGTCTGAGGAGCTAGAAATAGGGAGCGCCAGGAATCCGCTTCTGAGCCTTCCCCAGATTTCTGACCCACAGGAACCCTGGTCGTTGTGTGCTGCCGAGCTGAGCGGTTTGCCATCCACTAAGAGATCATGTGAACAGATGGTCACAGTCCTCAGTCACGAGCCATCAGAACATACGGCAATGGAGTGGCAAAAGTAGGGCGATCCAACAACAAACCTCAAGTTGATTTTGATTAAAATGCAGCAACCACACTCCACTGATCTGCTGGGGAACAAAGGGCAGATAATTATTATTTATTTATTTTTTTTGCGGTACTGGGGATTGAACCCAGGGGCGTTCTACCTCTGAGCTACAACCCAGCCCTATTTTTTTATTCTTTATTTTGAAACAGGGTCTCACTAAGTTGCGGAGGGCCTCGCTAAGTAGCTGAGGCTGGCCGCGAACCCGGATCCTCCTGTCTCAGCCTCCCAAGTACTGGGATTACAAGTGTGCGCCACCACACCCGGCAAGGGCAGATAATTAAAGAGCTAAATGACACCCTGAGGAGGGGAGAACGGCTGGAGGCGATGCTGGCTTAGGCTTTGGCTTCCTCTTGGAGAAAGCTGCCAGAATATGCTGCCACAGGGCCACGCAAATAATGTGCTCCCCTGTGTGTCTAGAAAGAGCAGCTGCCGGGCATGGTGGAGCATGCCTGTCAGCCCAGTACTTGGGAGGCTGAGATAGGAGGATTGCAGATTTGGGGCCAGCCTCAGCAACTTAGTGAGGCCCGCCCTGTTTCCAAATAAAAAATAAAATAGGGCTGAGGGTATAGCTCAGAGGTAGAACGTCTCTGGGGTCAAGTACCTCCCCCCTAAGAAAAAAAAGAGCCATCAATGACCAGGGGAGGGTGGTTCCAGGAACAGGGCTGAGGGAGAGCGTGAGGCTGCTGGCTTGGCCCTGCGGGCTTCTCGGCATGTGCACGTGTGGGTGTGTTCTGTGTAAGCAGTCTGTAGAAAGTAACACGTGTGTTTATATGTAAAGTGCCTAAGACCTTTCACAGAACAGCATGTCAGGTTCAGTGACCCATGTAGGTTAGTGCCTGGGGTGATGTGTAATTCACTTTTGGAAACCTTTATATGCCAAGCTGTATACCTTTAAGTGGTTTGGGATTAAAGGTTAATTATATTTTCATGAGTTGTCTATAGAATGAGACAGCAAGAATTCTATTGTTTACTCCTTTGCAGACAAGAGAATTACAAAGAAAGAGAAATAGGTGACTCCATAAGCAATTAATTTAACGCTATCTTAGAGAGCAAGGCAAAAATAAAACAACAACTTAGAAGTATGCATGGCTTCCCGTGGCATTATTCCATTCTGGGCGCCCACATTCACTTCGCTTTATTAAATCACAAAAACTTAGGAGCAGAGGAACCGTGATTCCTTTTTTAATAAATGATACACTCAGAGACATCACTTTATTGGGGAGGGTGAGTCGACCTTTTGGATGACATTTGTGTTTGGAAATATGATAAAACTTTGTATTAATAATTAATCCCAGTACTTGGGAGACTGGGACAGGAGGGTTGCAGGTTTGAGGTCAGCCTCAGCAACTTAGCAAGGCCCTCTGCAACTTAGTGAGACCTTGTTTCCAAATAAAAACTAAAATAGGGCTGGGGGTGTAGCTCCGAGGTAGAATGTCCCTGGGTTCAATCTTCAGTACCACAAAAGAAGCAAAGCCAAACAAAACAAAACAAAAAAACCCCACCCATGAATCACTACTGTTTATATATTAAGGGCAATGTTTATTATACCAGGCGAACACATTTTAGAAACAGTGATTCTTTCTCTTAAAAAAAAGAGTGTTGTTTGCCAAAACTTCCTGCTGGGGAAATAAAATGTACATTTAGGTAGACTGGCTGCTGAGAATATACCACTTTAAAAAAAAAAGTTGTCTCTGCAGAAAATATTTGGTCACATTTACTAATTGGCTTTGTTTACTGTTTGCTTTATAGACCTTATAAGAAAGTGAAGCTTCCCTCCAAGTTTTTCTTGTCGTTATTATTGATTCTCAAGTCATGTGATTACTCAAATGTTGGAGGGTTTAGGATGGGGCATTCTAACGAGCAAGGGTGACCCTAAAGGCTCAGCCTGGTGCCCGGGAAACACTGCAGCATAGAGGACAGTCCCAGGGCTACCTCCGGTGGGGAGGTGCGTCTGCTTTGCTCCCCTGTTGTGGTGGTTGGCTGAGGCCCCGAGATTGGAGATCACAGCCTCCCCCTGGGCGTCTGGGTGAGGCAGATGCTAGGGGCTGAGCAAGACTCCTCCCTCAGGAACAGCTGCGGGGCCCTTCCCTGTCCACCCTCACACAGCTTGACTCCGACCGCAGTAACGGGACTGGACGGTTGGCCAGCAACAGCCTCTTTACAGCTACAACTTCCCCTGTGCATCCCAAACCATCGGCCAACCTGTCTGCAATCTCACAGTTACACCAGAAGACTGATACAAAGACCTCCGTCCATCTTCCCTGCCCCTGCAGGCTCCAGCTCCTAGGCGCACCTCTCTGTTCTCTGTTGAGCGCTTACAGCTCACTTTGCAGAGAAAACAGAAGCTGTCGGGTGCAGACTCCCTGAGCTGGCTGACATAAAACCCACGGTTGCCCTTGCGTCTACACACACTCCCTTGCCATTCCCTGGTTCAGAGGGACAGTGGCACTCGTAGCCACCCACCAGCATGAAAAATCTCATCCCCCACTTTTATCTTCAGTCTCTCTCTCTCTCTCTCAAGTCCTCTTCTATCAACATTCTGACATTTATAAGTTTCTCGAATCTCACAAACAACAACCACAACCACACCAAAGCGCCTCCACGGCAAGCGCCCCTTCTCCGCCCCTCAGCCAGGACCGTCTGTCTAACTGCCCGTCAGAGCTGGACTTGGTGGATGGCCATCCTCACCTCTCAACGGATCTCAGCATTGCTGCTTCCCCATCACTCTGCGGCATCTGCCTGAGCTGGAGGAAAGGTCACTGTGGTGGGCAGAAGGAGGATGCCCCCTGACACCCCTCCTGCCCTTCCAGTCTGTGCAGCCCTGAGCCAGCCTACTCACAAATAGACTAGGGCACAGGTGGAGGCTCAGTCCCACCACGAAGGCGTTAAATAAGGCTCTGCTGAGCAGACTGGAGCTGCAGGAAGCGGAGCCAAGGGTGCTCTGGGCAGCCTCTGGCCTGACGGGCGTCCTCTGCCCCCGGGTCTCACACCATGCCTTGCATCTGCTCAGCCACTGGGTCCAGTGGTCTCCTGTTTGCTTCCACATCATTTTATTTACATTTCCTGTGCACCAGCCCTGCTTAGCTTCTCTAAGCTTATCTAGAATTGTCTATTAACCTCCTCCGGTGTCCCAACACACACTTCTTTCTACTCTCCACCCGCACCAAGAATATTCTGCTAAGAAAATTGAATTTGATGGCAATGATGCCTTCTGCAAACCCATTAGGTTTCTGTCGTGGTGCACACCTGGGGCTTGTGTTTCTTCCTAGGTCAGTACGCGTTCTCATAGGCTTATCCTGTGCATGTGTATGCATGGGTGTAGTTAGATACATATTCACACATCCACCCATAACATATCCTGCATGATGCAGTGGTAACGGGGTGCCAGACCTAAGGTACATAGCAGTCACATGCACACACACACGGGACATTGTATAGGCACAAATACAGGAATGAACATTTGAAAATGTATGGGTCGTTAAAAAACATGAATAATGGTGGCTTGTTTGGGGTACTGCATTCAGAGTCCTGCGTTCAGAGTCCTGCGTTCAGAGTAATTTACCAAGCAGCTCTATGCCCTGAAGTTCAAATCCCACGTCTGACTTTCCTGTGTGCATGCCGTCGCTGACTCATTTGTACATTCCTGGGGGAAATGCACAAGTCATCTCAGAGTGACTAAGTTCTGACAGTGTTTTCTTTAAAGCATGATTTAATTCAGATCCGCATAGGGGAGATAAAAGTTACTTGTCAAGCGGGCCAGTTTAGCATGTTTTCAGCACGAGCATATGACAGATGTGTTTATTGGTTACCCTGCTCTGAGTTGAATAATTAGAACTTGACTTGCTCCTATAGGCAGGCTTGATGTACAGCCTATCAAGGCAGGTGTTATTTTGACCTCTGATCTCTGAGAGATATGTACATCAAAGACGAAAGGGGAGGAACTGGAGAAAGAAATCGACCACATTATGTTATGTGCATGTACAGATATGTAACCCAGAAGCCCACTGTTACGTAGAATTGCAATGCACCAATAAAGAGAGAGGAGTTGTGTAGAACACCTGACTTTGTGTAAAACAAAGTTACGAATGTAAAAAGCCTAAATTCTGGTCCTCCTAATAGCCAAATAGGCTCAGTTAGTCGTGGCCACTCTGGCAGTGAGACACGATGCTCAAAAGTGTAAAAACAGGAAAATTAATGAAGAACAGCTGGAAAGTTAGAGCAGCAGGCTGTGGACAGTCCTTCATTTTGACACAAAGCCCCCCCCCATACATTAAATATTCCCTGTTGTCATTGCAAGGGAATGAATGTGAATAGTTATGAACCCAAGACATTAATTACAATAATTGTTCCCTGATGGAAAAGACAGCCAAATAAGCAATAATTTTAGGGAAATTTCAATTGTAGATTTTGGAGAAGATTAATTTTGGGTTATTAAAATGGGCATCGTGTTAGTTTTCTATTGCCACTGTAACAAATCACTACACACCTAGCAGCTCATGATGACAAATGATCTCGCAGTACATAGGAGGAAGTCTGGCTGAGCCCCCTTACCTTCTGTGTTTTGCAGAAGTTCTTTTATTTCTCTAATTGTTTGATTTGGGTTTGGTCTCTAAGATTGGGCTTTGTCTTAAGGGTGCGATGACCTTTCTTTCTTAGGATGGATGCAAAGAAAAGCTATCAGGAACAGGTGCCAGGCAACACCTGTAGACTGCACTCTGCCTCCTTACCTGAGCAGCCTGACAGCTGGCATCAGCTCCTCTTGCTCTGGCTGAAGTTCAGGACCTCTCATTGGGACTGGAAATTGAACCCAGAGGTGTTCTATCACTGAACTACACCCTCAGCCCTTTTTATTTTGAAACAGGGTCTTGCTTAGTTGCTGAGGGTCTCATTAAGTTGCTGAGGCTGGCTTCGAACCTGCGATCCTCCTATCTCAGCCTCCCAAGTACTGGAATTATAGGCATGCACCACCACACCCAGCCAGTGCCTCCAATTTCTTGCACCAGATTGGCCTGCAGCCTGGGTGTGAGGCAGGGAGGGCTCATGGCCCAGCCTCTCAACTCCCCAGTTATTTTGCTCATTGTTCTTTTATTGTGGTTTGATATGGACATTAGTGTTTATTTTTATGCTTTAAGAATAATTTATTTTTTAATGTTTATACTTTTATTGGTGCATTGCAGTTATACATCATAGTGAGGTTCAAAGTGATACGAACATCCATGCTCACAGCACTTGGTGTATTTCCCTCTGCACCCCACCCGGGTCCCCCCTTTTCCTTCCTGCACCTTAGTGAGATTGGTAGTGAGACCTTCATAAAGGGATGTAACATGATTTGAGCTGATTTTTCATGTCACCTTGCCTTCCTCAGGGTCTGAATCTGAAGAATTTCTGATTGAATCCCTTTAGAAACTGTGTATTTGTCTCTGGAGGCCCGGGGGGGGGGGTGAGACTCTCCCCAGCCCTTTCTTTTTGGCATTGCTGATGAGACTGACTTTCTCGCTCTCTCTTTCTATCTCTTTCTCTTTCCTTTTTTGGTACTGGGGATTGAACCCAGGGGTGTTCTACCTCTGAGTTATACTCCCAGCCCCCCCCCCTTTATTTTGAAACAGGGTCTTGCTAGGTTGCTGAGAGTCTCATTAAGTTGCTGAAGCTGTCCTTGAACCTGTGATCCTCCCATCTCAGCCTCCCAAGGACCTGTGTCTCCACCCTCAGCTCCTTCTCACAGTTCCTGAAGTGGGCAGGCATCACCCCTGGGCTCCGCTTACTGTTTATTATCCTTCCACCTGCCTTCTTGCTTCATAAATTTTGTACCAGGCTACAAATGTCCCTTGTGTCATTGAGGACGCTGTTTATTTTTCTGCCTCTGATTCTTTTTATTGTGCACTGAAAGGGGACTGTAAAGGCGTTTGCTTCATCCTGAAGCCGGCAGCTCACCTTCGTCTGTGACACAGAACTGGAATTAGGAGAGATCCGGCGATCTTCCCAAGGTCCCTTGTCTGTCTTAGTCTGCAATGTCTTTCTGGGTCAGGATTTCAGGGCGAGGTGCACTTCAGAGTGATGTCTTAGCTGGAGCCTTCAGTCGGGTTTCCTCAGCCCCGCTGTCAGATGGAAGTAGCTGCATGTGTGGTGTATAAAGCTCCAACGTCACTGAGCAGAGCACCAGGTCCGCTGGAATTCAGATATGGGTCTCATTGGTGCTAGAGGGGCTGCGATTCCTCCGTCCTCTCCTTACAGAGCAGCGGTGAAGCTCAAGCGAAATGCTGCCCGAGGAACATAGCCATACGTACAGCATCTTCACCTTGTAGTAAGTTACATGGACTTTCTTGGTTTTGAACTATCTTGGTGTTTCTGCAGGAGGCTCTCATGGAACTCCCCACCACCGCTCCCTGGAGAGATGCTGGGTGCCTTTGCTTTTCTCTTCTCACCTCACTTTTCCCTGAAGGCTCAGCTCCTGCTCCCTTTCCCTGAGGGCTCAGTGCCTGCGCCCCAGCTGATGGACCTATGGCCCCTGTTGTTCTCTGTGGCCCTGACTTGGTTGCCAGGAGGATCCCTCTAATGGCAAAAACAAACCCCCAGCTCTGTATGGAATATCTAGGGTCCTTCATGCCCGAAATGCTTATCATGCTCATCAGGAACTGATCTAAAGGGAGAAGGGCAGTGTCAAGCTGCCCTTCGACCATGTGCAAGTCCTGAGGCCATGTGCAAGTCCTGTCATCTTCACGTCCCTGCACCCGGCACAGCTCTGAGCTCGGGCTGTGGGTGCCAATGCCGGGACTTCATCATAGCCAGTGAAGGGACGCGCTTCCTTGTCCCTGGGGTTACAGTGGGTCAGATGACGAGGGACTATGGTCATCAGAGCAGAAGTGGGAATGAAATGATGAGCAGCTGTCTGGCAGGCGGATGCCACAGGTAGCAGGGACGTGTCCCTTACGGGAAGTTGACAGTTGCATTATGGGGATATAACTATGGTCGACTTAGTCCTACAACTGTGCTGTAGGTTTAGTCTCATCTGACTTCCACACAACCCTACGACTCTATTTGCTTTGCTTCTACAGGCAAGGAACCCGAGGATAATGAAATTATAGGAGTGTGCTCGGCCGCTAAGCGATTGGGAGGATAGTCTCAGGGCACACTGTTCTTCAGAATCAGGGATCCTATTGTGCTACAGTGATGGTTTAATAATTTGCATTGATCTCTCTAGAAATGCTGTTTTTATTCTTTTCCACCTACAATGATGAATTTAGTCAATAAACATGATTAGGGACCTTTGGCAGGACATTTCTTTAAGTTGCTACACATATTACATTTATGAGGAGCTGCTATTTCTGCTCAGCGGGGATCCATTAAACTTTAAAGTTGATGAATATACGCAGCCGTGTGCCTGACAAGCATGCCACGGAGTGTCACAGGAGAGGTGCGACGTTGAGTTCAGGAGCATTCAGATGATTCCAAGCTGCTGCCTGATGCTTCATGTCCCAGATCTCATTAAAATGAACACGTCACTGGAGAGGCAAGAAGCAGAGAAGATAAGCTGGTACCAGGTGGGAACTCATTATCCAGGGATGGTTCCGCGGGAAAATACCATGCGGCATCGGTGGCTGCTTCAAAGTCAAGGTTTAGTTCTGTAATTTTTGTTTCTTGGAAGGATAATGATGTACTGTATAAGTGATAATCTCCTCACAACTTTTCATAATCTCCCATATGGAAAAAAACGGGCCTTATAAATTTACAAAAATCCAGAGAATTTTAAGTAAAATACTGTAGTTTCCCCTTTCATCCAAATGAAGTTCCTTTTGAGAAAAATAGATGCATTATCTTTTTGATGAAAATGATTCAAGATGTAGACACGAGAGAAATCCAACTTAAATCTATGAATTACACTTGTGTTGAAGAAGCGAATCCTCTGTTGGTTCTTTCAGGAAATGTTTCCATTCTGTTCTCTGTAGTCTTCAAGGAGAAAATAAAAGATACTGTGTATGATTGAGTATTGTCTCTAAAACCCTTGAGACATTGTGTTTTGTTGATGTGTGTGTGTGTGTGTGTGTGTGTGTGTGTGTGTGTGTTACTGGGAATTGAACCCAGCGGCATTCTATCTCTACACTCCCCACCCTATTTAATTTTTAATTTTGAAACAGGGTCTCATTAAGTTGCCGAGTACGTTGCTAAGTTGCTGAGGCTGGCCTCGAATCTGAGATCCTCTTGTCTCAGCCTCCCAAGTACTGGGATTACTGGGCACGTTTTGTTGATATCTGAGATAAAACCAGGTATAGTATGTGTCTATGTTCCTCTTCCATGCTAAGCTCAGGATAATTATGTGCACTGCTTTCTTCTTGTAAAGGGTATAGATACAGAGAGCTGTTGATGGGACAGCTACAGTCAAAGCAGACAGCGTGGCCCAGGGGGATGATTTAAGCTGCAGCGAAGTTCAGGTTCAGACTCAAAGCCATCCGGGAAGGGAGACACAGCAAGCTTCCCGGTCGCGGGGGTGGCGGATCCACTCATGTTCCACTGACTGGCAAATATTTATTTTGTGACATCCACTTGGAAGACAGCTTACAGGATATCCAAGTTCAAATGAGATACCGTCCCAAACAGTTACCGTTTGCTGGGGAGGGAACAGACAAACAGCCCCCGGACACAGCACGTGATGCATGCTATCAAGGGGGCACTACAGATATGAGAACGCGGAATACAGCCTATGCCTCGGTTAGATGAAGCACTGGAGGGAGGTCGTCCAGGTTCATCTCTGGGCTCCTTATAGAGATTAGTTGGCTACAGAAAGAAAGAGGGAAGAGCATGCAGGCAGAAGAACAATATGAAAAGGCTCAGGGCTGTGAACAGCAGTAGGCATCCTTGGGGCACCTGGTGCCAGCAGAGTTGGCGTTTGGAGTGGTCAGTGAAGGGGGGAGAGGGGCCCACAGCACCCTGATGTGCAAAATAAGGATCTTCAATATGAACGGCAGCCCATGGTTTAGGATGAAGAGTAACATACTCTGTGATTTGCATTTTAGAAAGCTGCTCAGAAAATCAGCCAGAAGGTCAGGTGTGTGACAGGGACAGAGCAGGGATGTTTGTCTGCTCCCTGGACCTGGGGTCTCAGCTGAGGATCACATAGTCGGGGGGTGACTGGACCACTGACAAATGGTTCACTCATTTCAGGAGGTTGATCAGGACTCTCCTTTGTGACCTGCACACGACCTCCCCAGGCAGCCTGAGTTTCCTCAGTGACAGCGGGGTTCTAAGGGCAAGTGTCCCAAGAAAGGAAGACCAGCAGAAGACACAGGGCCATTTCCAGCCTAATCCTGGACACAGTGCCACATCACTCAGATGCACTCTGCCCTGCCTGCAGGCAGGCACAGGATGCACCCAGACACGAGGGAGGAGCACAGGCCCCGCCTCTTCCTGAGGAAAAGGCAGGTGCCTAGGAGCCAGGGGAACTAGAAAATCAAATATTCCCCGGAAAATAAAATAGTGTTAGAACGTCCCTGGAAATGCCATGTTCTATAGATCAGAAAGCAACTATCTGCAATCCGCTAATTTTTAGTACAAAGACTACAAGTTTTAATATAGAATAAAAGAATAATTGTGTGTTAAATACAACACACAAGAGGGAAGGTGGCATGAGAAGTCGCATCAGGTTAGACATTTCCTCCGTTATCTGAAACCTGGATTTGATGCTGTGCATCCTAGGAACCACTGGAAGTTTTAAGCAGGAAGAAGCAGTCACCTGGTTACATCTGTTGGTTTCTCGGGCTCCCACGAAGTCTTTGAAAGATCACTGCCTTCCAAGAGGGAAGGTCTGGAAGTGAGGAGCAAGCTGGAGGGGAGGGTGGCTTCCTTCCCAATAAGCCAGCTCCAGAGAGTGCTGCAGGGACTCACAGGAAATGGACCGATCTGGGATGACGATCCTGGGAGCACTGGTAATGGAGCAACCGAGTGGAGAGAGAAAACACTGCCCAGGCTCAGGACAGGGGAGCCGCAGGGAGCCCACGGTGCTGGGGATTCAAGTGGCGTGGGTGTCTGGGGTGCTCCTGGGCAGAGCTCATCAGGAAGGGTAGGGCTGGTGAAGTCTGGCTGATGAGCTAAAACCACGGAGGTGGATGTTCAAGGGGAAGGGAATCGGCCAACCCAACAAGGAAAGATGATGGCTTGACCTTCCAGAGAGAAGAGGCTGAGCAAAACCATAAAGGTGGAAAATAGGGCATCGATGCTGATTTCAAGTCTGCATGAGATTTCAAAGCAAGGTTCGGGCTAAGTCAGAAGGCTCAGCCATCTCTGACTGTTATGTCCGGTCTGGTGTCACAAGGAAGAAGAGGAGACTGACTGGATTTGGAGGTTTGATTTATTCAGCCACAGTTAAAACAAGCTAGCCAGGCTAGGGATGCAGTCCAATGCAAAGTTAGGAGCTGTGACCCCGAAATAGTTTCACACAGAGTTTTTAAAGGCAAAAACCACACACAGGTGGCTGGGGATGGGGGAAGCCCATTGTCTAGGCTGCAGCCAATGGGGTGCTGACAAAACCACTAGTCTGAAGTAAGCAGGAGTTGTGTTAGTTTTTGATTGGCTCGAGTTAGGAAGGTACGTTTTTTCTGGAACATGGCCCAACTTTGAGTTAGGAAGGTACATTATGTCTGGAACATGGCCCAATGCTTCCAGGATGTTGGGGTTAGGTAAGCAGGATGTTAGTTCATGCTGCAGGGGTTGTGCTACGTGCTCTTTTCACTGATTGGTTGTTCTGGGCCTGAGGGGAATTCCAGATCAGGTCGAACATGGAGTCACTCTTGTTAGGGCTCTCTAGGGCTCTCTGCCGTACACTGATGGCAGCAGATTCATTGTGAAACTGGTCATTAGGGTGTTTCCCTCTCAGGATGCACATACAAAAATATATCAAAGTCAACTACTATGCTGAGCACGAGAAGGAGGGAAGGGAGAGAGAATGGGGGTGGGAATTGGGGGAGGGCTCATTGACCGATGTGTGCGTGTATACTTCTACCACCCTGAAACCCATCAAGATGTATGATTACAATGCACCAATAAAAAAATTATAAAAAAGAAACTGTTCTGGTCAACCCACATGCTCATTAATCTGTGGTGTCTTTTTTTTTTTGCAGTACCGGGGATTGAACCCAGGGGCGTTCTACCTCTGCGCTACACCCCTGGCCCTATTTTTTTATACTTTATTTTGAAACCGGGTCTCACGAAGTTGCGGAGGGCCTCACTAGGTAGGTAGAGAGAGAGAGAGAGAGAGAGAGAGCTGAGGCTAGCCGGGAACCCGGATCCTCCGGTCTCCGCCTCCCAAAGTACTAGGATTACAAACGTGCGCCACCCTATGGTCTCTTTTCTGATGGTGTTTGTGTGTCATATTCCTAATGTCATTTGATCCAGTAAGTGAAAAAGTGGTGAGAGTTAAAGTCATGAAGAAGCCTGTGACTTTGCAAGGGAGAGAGGGATTGAAAGGGTAAGAACACGCAGGAAGGGGCGTCCTGGCCCGTGCAGGAGAAAGCAAACCATGGGAGGCGAGGGTGCAGGACAGGACTGCTGAGGAATAGCACGGGGGACAGTTTCTGCTCAAGAAACTCAAGGTCAGTGAAGCTGGGAAAGGTGTCCAGGGAGACAGGCCAGCGAGGAGAGTCCCCAGGGGCAAACGGGGACACCTCTCTTCTGTGAAAGTGTGTCTGGGGCACGGTGTGCAGACCCGCCTGCTCAGAGTGCAGCTGGCAGCCTCTGGCCTTCCAGATACCCTTGGGGATTTGTTCATGGGTAGAGGAACTTAGTGCATTCACCTCCTTCTGAAACCTTTCATTTCAGGCTCCCTTCCTAAATCCTATATGGCTATCTGGAGCCCTTAGCCACACTCAAACCTTGTAGCCTAAATATTTGCAAATGATTTCCCCATTCTCCTCATTGGGGTACTTGATTTCTAAACAGGATGGTATAAAATCTGTTCTTAGGGACTGAGCAAGATATGTGCCTATATTTTCTGCTTCTATTATAGGCCACATCCTCGCCGGGCAATTGCCACGCATTTTCTCATTTTATCCTCCAAACACTGTATGAAGTAAGTATGATGATCATCCCATTTTATGTATCAGAAAAAAAAGATAATAACATGCATGTTCCCAAACTCTTGAAAGCCAGATCCGGGAAAGGAAGTTACTTCAGTCTCACCCCAAAGCTCCTGTGTCTTCTAGCTGCACCATGCTGTCCTTTAGGTCTTCTTAAAGTCAGCCCCACTCTCTCCTTTTCTCTGCACTCTCTCTCAACAAGGGGCACAGAAAAAGTGGAAAAAGCAAGCATTATAGGAACTGGTATTAACCTCCTGCTGTTGCTGCTCTTAATCAGCATTTCCTGACTTCTCTGAACAAGTACCGGAGATTTCCCTGGTGGGAGCCCTTAAGCTGCTTGCTGACTCATATTGGATAGTTCCTAGCAAGAGATCGCCCTTTCAATAGATGCTTATTGAATGTTTATTACATAAAATGCTGGGAAGGGGATATGCTTCTATGAAAATACCAATCTGTGGCAAGATTTACCGTTGAGACATGTAAATCCTGTAGCGTAAGGTAAAGGTTCTGTAAAATACAGTGTGTTTTATGCACACTTCATTTTGCCAGAGGATGAATATTAAAACTTTTGTTTACGCTACTTCTCCCAGTTCCTTCTGACTTTCTCTGCAAACTGAATGTCAGGCCCTGCTGGATGAATAATTACACAAAGCTAAAGAACACATCGTTTGAGATCCAATTAAAATTGGTATGCATCATCCTGAAAACAGCTCATCATTAAAAGGAGTGCCTTTCCCTTGCTCTGGTTTATAGCTTTTTTATTGAAACAAGTACAGATTATTTAAATGAGAAAAACAAAACAACTAAAGCCATAAAGCGATTTCTCACTGGACTACGAAAGCATTCCGCGAATTCCAGTTCAATCCTCCTGTTCTAGGATTTATACTGTTTTGAATTTGAGGCCTACACATCGCCCCCCATTCCTGGTAAGCGGTCAGCAGTGAGTCTACTTGGGGCATCTCAGAATCGATACCTCTTCTATTAGCTATATGAGGGTGGCTTAACTTTCAGATGAAGAGGAATTAATCAACAAGAATGAAGGAGATGCTACAGCAGTTGGCAAAAGTAAGCAATTGTTTTAAGACAGTGATTTCTTTCAATTTTTGGTAATGAGGCTTTTAAAAATGATCCTTCTGAAAATGTAAACATTTGAAAGATGCTTTTATCCCTCTGATCCCTTAAGAACAAAACATCATAAATCACACATGTATTATTTCTGGTCAGGTCCATCCTACCTAACAGAAGATGAATGAATGGTGATCAATTCTCTTTGCCACGAGGAGACATTTCATAAATATGTGTTGAATGGATAAAAGAATAAAGCAATGAGATGCAGATTAAAATTCCTACCTAAGAACTTTGAAAACTGGGAGGAGTCTAATTTAAAGAAGAGTCTTGCTTTGAATTTTACATTTTTTCAATTTCTTGAAATAATAATGGATAAATACTTATGGACATTTTGAGAATAAAAGACCCTAAAACCAGGGGACATTTTCCAGTACGATCATTTCTTCTCATGCGCTACACTCGGGGCCTAGTGGTACCATTATTGTTTCCATAGGAACGGCAAGTTTTTGAAAGCAGAAAGGAATGCTAAGAAAAAGAAAAAGCGCACTAGGAAAAAAATGATCATTCTGAACATTAGTTCGTGCCTTCCATAACGCTGCGACATATTCATTGCATTATTCGTCTACGAAAGAAGTCGTAAATAAATGGAGAATATGCAACAATTACTCACAGCATTTTCAGCTAAGTGAACTTATAGTTCTGCAGCATCTATCAGTTTCTCAAATGCTCAGGCATGGTGGAGCCCCAGGAGCTGACAGCGCCCGGAAGAGACAAGGAAGGTTCTGCTGTAGAGCCAGACAGGGGCGCAGCCTCCCACACTCTGCTCGGGTTTCTGCCTCCGGAGCTGTGAGATGGTACATTTTTGTTGTTATCAGCTACCTATTTTGTGACAATTTGTTATACCAGCAACAGCAAGCTCATCCAATCACTCATGGCTCTCTTTAACCCAAACCACGGCTACTGAAGTTTAAGGAGCTTAAACTCTTTCTTAGAAATTCTGTTAGTAGATGCCAGGCCCTGGCTCCACTTTGACAATTGTGCCCTCATCAGCTTAATGACACTCTAAAATAATTACTGGGGGCAAATGAGATAAGACTAAATTGTCATACAGATCCACTGTGAGTGGTAGACAGAAGAGAAAAGTTCGCATTTATATTTCCCTATGAATTCTTATGATAATTATCAACCAATGTGGAACGCAGGTGAGGGCAAAACCACAACGCTTTCATATTGGGTTGCTATATTTAATGCCATTGAATGAAAACAGTCTAAACGATTCTGAAGTACCTCTGAACTTGCAACCCAGGCACCGGGCTGAGGTCTCGGGGCCGTGTCAGAAACCAGGGAGCGGACAAGCTGGGTTACTACTGTCCACCTGTCTCTCACCATCCTTCTTGTTTATGTTGAGATCTTCTTTCTTGAGGACTGGGGAGACAGGCAGATGGAGGAGGGATTCTGGTTTGGCTTCATGTCATCTGGCGATTCCATTTGCCATCTGCACGATGATTAACTTCAGATACAATATCTTTGCTTTGGGGGTTCTGTGGGGATTTGTCTCTAAATATGCAAATCTTCTTGGGCCTACCCATTTTCCTAGCCCATAAGGATTTCACTCAATGTGATAGGAACTGAACTATCAGTACCTCCCTGGCTCCACTGCGTCTGCTCCGTGCATTAATTAGATGAACACTCTATATACAGGAATGTGAGTTTAATGACAAGAAGGTGGCAGCTTCTGCTCAATATGCCCATCAATTGTCTCTCCCCGCTGCTTTTTCAAGAGCTAAGCTAGATGATCTGAATAGCAGGAAACTGTGTGATTTATTTCTCTTATTTTATTTGCTGTAAGTAATTGTTTTCATTTCTTTTCATTTATTTTTTATTTTGTTTTGTTTTATGTTATGTTATGTTATGTTATGTTATGTTATGTTATGTTATTTTATTTTATTTTGCAGTACTGGGGATTGAACCCAAGGGCATTCTACCTTCAAGCTACATCCCCAGCCCTATTTTTTATCTTTATTTTGAAACAGGGTCTCACTAAGTTGCAGAGGGCCTCACTAAGTAGCTGAATCTGGCCAGAAACCTGTGATCCTCCTGTCTAAGCCTTCCAAGTACTGGGGTTACAAGTGTGCGTCACCACGCCCGGCTAGTAATTGTTTTCGATAGTCACTCTCCTTTCAATATGCTCTCATTTATATATGGAATCTAAAGAAAGTTGATCTCGTAGAAACAGAGACTAGAATAGTGGTTACCAAAGGCTGGGGTGTCCACCCAGGGTATGCAGAGGGCTGGAGATGTCCACCGAGAGATACAGCATCACAGATAGATGGGGACAGCAAGTTCATGAGATCTATCATGCATGTGGTGACTCTAGTTTACGAGGAAAAGTGTGTTTTTGAAAAGTGCTAGGAAAATAGATACTACGTGCTTTCACTGCAAAAATGAGAACTGTGGGAAGTGATGCAGGTGTTAATCAGCTAATATCACCGTCCCGCAAGGTGTCCGTGTTTCAGGGTATCATGGGGGACACATTGCATACACAGTTTTATCTGTCAATTAAAAATAAATAAAAATCTAAAAAGATATCAAACCCTTCTATCATCTTCAAAGAGTTTGCTTTCAGTTAAAGCCTTCAGAGACAAACATTATTTTCATTGCTATCACCATAGATGTTTTTCTTATATAAATGCAATAACGCAATATGGACTTGCATGTAATGGATTGGTTTCCCTCAAAGAATTTTTGAGATTCTTCTATCTTGGGTAAATAAGTTATTCCTTCATGTTTGTACCAATTAAATGGTAATTGGGTCAGTTTTGAGCTATTATAAATACAACTTCTTGTAAAATAATCTGCTTGTCTTGGTCTACACATTTCACATCAACCTTGTATGCATAAGGCTAACCTTGGAAAATCTGAAGAAAGTAAAGAATGTCAGGAATCCCTCATCAAGATAAAACCAGGAAGCCGGGCGTGGTGGTACACACTTGTAATCCCAGTACTTTAGGAGGCTGAGACTGGAGGATCCGGGTTCGCGGCCAGCCTCAGCTCTCTCTCTCTCTCTCTCTCTCTCTCTTTCTTTCTCTCTCTCTACTTCGTGAGACCTGGTTTCAAAATAAAGTATAAAAAAATAGGGCCAGGGGTGTAGCGTGGAGGTAGAACGCCCCTGAGTTCAATCCCCGGTACCGCAAAAAAAAAAAAAAAAGATAAAACCAGGAAATTTTCTTTTTTTTGTACCCCGAGCAATGTGAACACACAGAACTGGGAAGAGACTTAATTTTGTGCACTTAACAATTATGTTAATATAATGGAAATAATACAAGTGATAATTCTAATAGTTTCTCAGCACTTGGCGTTTTACATGCTTTTTCACCCAAATCTGTGACTTCCGTGATTTTTATGAAATACTGAATTCTCAACACATTGCTTTATTCAGCAGCTCTTATTCATAGCCGCTTGCCCATCCAACATGTGAGAATACGGTAAAAGTCTTACAAGTATATTCTAGATCATCACATTGTAGCAGAGCGGGAGGGTACCTGCTTGACGCGGACTGAGTCTGAGGTACGACGCATCACTTGATTCTTCTCGCACTTAAGTTTTTACTCCTTTTTGTTGTTGCGGTACCGGGGATTGAACCCAGGGGCATTCTGCCTCTGCGCTATACCCCGGCCCTATTTTGAGAGCTGAGGCTGGCCGTGAACCAGGATTCTCCGGTCTCCGCCTCCCAAAGTACTGGGATTACAAGCGTGCGCCACCACCCCCGGCTTAAGTTTTTACTTCTGATGAATGTCTTGCATGTAAGTTTAGGACCATTTGAACACGCACTAAGATATTCTCCAGTGTGTCAAAGACTCTTACCTTCTGAACTTCCAGGTTGAATGCAGTTCTGTCCTGCATTATTCAGTGTGTTGGGGGCAGGCTTAGTTGAGCACAGGCTGTATCACAGCCGCCTGTGGATGGCTCCGTGTGCAGTGTGGGTGAACCTGCAGTTGCTCCTGCTAGCTCTGTGCGTACCTCCAGGGAGTGCCAGAGCTGTGTCACCAACCTGTGACTGACATGAAATGCAATACGCAAGTCTGTACCCACTGCCCCGCACTGTTTATGACAATGCATAGTTTGATGTCCTGCACCCACTCACCGGGTCACACAACTGGGATTTAGCTGCGTGACCAACCGGGTGTGAAAGGTCTGCCAGTGAACGTGCTTCTAGCTGGATCTTATGGTCACTCCAGTTTTTAATATATGAAAAACATAGTGACTGAGATTCCCTGATCAAGGTGTTTCCTTGGGCTGTTGTAAAGCCGTCAACGGTTATTTCAGTTCATTATTTCAGAGGCAGTAGAGGATTCACTAAACCTCCTGTGTAATACAAACTCAAGCCAGGCCATGTAAGACTGTCACGTTACTGGGTAAAGAGGGTGAGTGAGGCTTGAAATAGATGCAGCACCACTCCATTCCGGAAGGCTAATGTCCTAACAGGAGGCCACACAGGCTCCTGGAACCCTTTTCCTCCAGCAGAAGCAAGGTGGAAGGGTGGACCCATATGCTTCCAAGACCCCAGCGCTGCCCCCTTTAGGGCTTTCTGCTTTGTTGGCTTTGTGAAAGAAAAGATGAAGAACTCAAAGAAGCACACGGATCTTAGCAGGAAAGCTGGCACACAGGTTTCTAATAAGTGGCTTCAAGTCCAATAACCAACCCTGTGCTAGAACGGTGGCCATAGTCAATTATTGACCAGTGGAATAGATAGAATCATATTCCCTGCTTTGGTCCACCTTTCTCAAGAATTGCCCCAGGAAACAGGCCCATTAGGACTGCAAAACCCCTCATGGATACCTCGTACACTATTCCTAGTGTAGCACAGGTTTGGCAGCACAGGTTTTCATAAGGGGTTGGCAGCACAGGTTTTCATAAGGGGCCAAATAATAAACATTTAGTGCTTGTGGGTGATTTGGTGTCTGTAGCAACCACCTGCCTTAGAAGCACAAAAGCAGCCAGAGACCACACACAAATGAGTGATGTGGCTGCCTTCCAACCAACTTTATTTGCAAAGCAAGGGGAGGGCTAGTCTTGGCCTCAGCCTGTGGATCACCAGCCCCTGCCCTGTGTGGTCTCGACATTGCAGCAGGACATCCCGAAGGGTGAAAGGACTCAGCCAAGCCAACACGGAACCCAAAATTTGGTCTTAGGCATGTAAGAAAATAGTCACAAAGTGTTCTTTCGTCTGTCCTTCTGACATGAATGAATGATGAATTTTGGAAGTATTCTTTTGATATACATGGAAACCCTGATTTTTCTTCCCCTATTGAAGGGATGGATTGTGTTACTGTGCTTCCTAAGCCACTTCCGAATTTCAGAATAATTCACCTTGCTCATGGTGTGCCTCCTTTTTGAGATACTATTTTGTCCTTGATTCTTTTTTTGTAAAATAATGCTCTGTGAGAATTGGCCAAGATCCTTTATTTTGCTTATCTTTTTTATTTGTTTGTTTGTTTGCTTTTTGTGGTACTGGGGATGGAAGCCAGGGGCAGTCTACCTCCAAGATACACCCCCCACCCCCAGCCGTATTTCATTTTTTATTTGGAAACAGGGTCTCACTAAGTTGCAGGGGGCCTCACTAAGTAGCTGAGGCTGGCTGTGAACCCTCGATCCTCCTGTCTCAGCCTCCCAAGTACTGGGATTACAAGCGTGCACCACCACGCCCGGCTTATTTTGCTTATCTTTAAGCCAATCAGTTTTCCTTTGACTTTGTGGAGGGAGGATTGAAGCGGCTATCTTTCTTGCTTCTCAGCTGGCTTCAGACTCATTTTGTATGTGTGTTGGGGGGTTCTGTGTGGTTTCAGGGTGTGATAAAGGATATGGACTCATTATTTCTGAGACCTTTTCCTCTGCTCTCTTTTTTCCCTTTATCTGCTTGTCCCTTACTGTGTCTAATCTGCTCAGCTGCAGTCTTAACACAGTGTAGTCTTGTCCTTGCTATGTCTGGTTTTCGGTTCTGAGAGTCGTAGGACCAGGGCTCTGAGGCAATTTCAGCACTGTGAGAACTCCCCAGAGTCTGCTCATGGGGGGCATTTAGCTTTGCATCTGTGCAAATGGATAAGCATGATGAAATGCCATGTGAGATCACAGGCCAGTACCCCCCCGCCCTGAGAGTCAGGGCAGGCCGGGCAGAAGGGGAGGGTATGGGAGAAGCTAATGCAGTTGCGTTTCACAGAACTCTGGGAAGATCTGGAGTCAGGTGATACCGGGACATTTTTGGAGCAGTATTTCCAACCCTGTAGCCCTGAGTGTGTGGGGCTCTGAGTGTAGCCCTCTTCCTACAGATCTGCATTGGAACTAGAGACACCTGGCTGCTTCCTCTCTTAGGACAGCCCACTACACATTCTCTGGGGCATACTATCATCTTTCTGGTACACAGCCTCCTCTCCTGGGATAGCTCACTCACTCAGCTAAATGAATACTTTATGCTTATCCTAAGTAAAAGAACTAGAGAAACCTGGGTGTTATAGTTAGATATAGAATGGCCCCTTGAAGAGCTCATAAATTGGTGTTTGGAGTTGATGTAATTGAGTCATGAGGGTTGTAATCCCAGCAGTGGATAAATCCATTGTAATGGATTTTTCTGGCTGGTGGTGTAGTCCAGTAGGGTGTAGCTGGAGAAGGTGGGCCCCTGGTGGTGTGGCTTTGGCGATTATATATGGCTCCTTCTCTCATTGCTCTTTTTTTGCTTCCGGTCTCCATGATGTGAGGAGCACAGCCCATGAGCTCTCCCTCTTTCTCTCTGCTTCCTGCCACCATGCCCTGAGATCCTCGGTCCCTGGCCTCACATGGACTGAACCTGAAAACCGAGAGCAAATAAATCTTCCTTCCTCTAAGTTACATGGTCAAGTGTTTAGATTATAGCTGTGAGAATGCTGATGAATACCCAGGGGAAGGCCGGTGAGTGGCAACCGCTTCCTGCCTGTGCCTGCGTGACCTCCTGAAGGCCTGCGCTGGCCGGGCCTGCGGAAGTTGTCTTATCCTTCCCTTTGCTCCCGTCATACTGAGTTGAAATTAATGCAAAGGAAAGAATTTCCTAAAAGAGGAAAAAACTCTAAGGAGCAACTGGAACATATTCCATATTCCATCTTTGTTTTCACGATGCCTGCAGGCGCAGGGATGTTTGACATCTTACTGTGAAACAGAACCGCAGGCCAGGCTTTTATTTCAAAATTTATTATTCATAGCCATGTCTCACTGAGTCTTGAGTCTCTTTTGTTTTACTCAATCTCTTACATTTTTTTTCTTTACTTAAAAGCCCTCGTCAGCGCTTAGGAAAGTCTGCATAATAAAATACCTTTCGGATGCCAGTATCAATGCAAATGAAGTGTTTGAAAAAATTCATTAATATTAAGTTGAAACATAATAAAAATTTTCAAAGTACATGCACCCCATCAAACATATGAAGCATTCTTGGTCCAAAAGAGCATTAAGTTATGTGTGTGTGTGTGTCACTATCACGATGAACTACATTGTGATGTGAGACTATAATGCACCAATAAAAGTATGCCAAAAAGAGTGTATGTTAACCCCTGAATTGAGCCTATCTGTTACTTATATAATATCTTTTAGGTGTACAAATGTCCTTATCATAGGACATGAGCTCAAGAATGGGGATGGGAAGGGGTTAACAGAACACTTCTGTTCATATAATGGCCTGAGACTGTGCATGAGTGGGGTCCTAGAGTATGCTGGATTTCTGTGGCCGAGTCTTCCGTACAGGGATTTCTTGTGTGTAGTTCACATGACATGGTTTTGCACGTTAATATATAGGGTGATATGGTTGTCTTGTAAAATCTTTGTAGGTGGGCAAACATTTAATCTATTGTCGAAACAAGGACGTGTTTGAGAGTGAAACGGGGATGGTTTATGATTCCCCTCTGCCTGCTGTCTGCTGCGCTTTCCACCTGAACATGCCCAGGCGAGGTCTTCCTCTTCAACCCCATCTTTTTCCCGGCCTCCGTCTGGAAGCCTCAAATCTCAGGAGACCCTCTGAGACCCCCTCTCTCCAGGGAGCTAGTCACCACATAGTCTCGAAGTGACTTTAAAAATGCCTTTCACATTTGCTGCTGTTGATCCTCCAAGTTCCCATTTAGTCTAATTCCCTGTTCCTTTACACTTAGATTATTAATCCTAGCATCTCTGCCCAGAGTGTTTTTATTCTGCTTATCATATTTACACATTGCAATCTTACTCATTTTCCTAAGATCTGTTTTTCCTGTTTCTTCACTATTCCCCACATCACTGATAAATACTTATTCCTTACAGAATAATTCCCAGACTCTTCCTCCTGGCCTGGGACATTGATATACACATAGTTTTGATAAATATTTGGTATATTATTTTTTTCTAATACTGGGGATAGAACCCAGGAGTGTGCTACTTCTGAGCTATAACCTCATCCTTTTTTTTTTTTTTTTGAAATAGGGTCTTGCTAACCTACTCAAGCTGGCCTTGAATCTGTGATCCTCCTGTCTCTATTAGCTTTATATTATTCTATTTTTATCTTCATTAAACCTGTATTTTATGGAAGTAACACAATTAAAATATTTTGTGGCACTAAAAGTGCCTTTCAGATATTACTTGACTTAGATATTATTTCCCCCTGAAATGAGGGAGGAACTTAAAAGAAAAATAACCCATCTTTTATAGTTTGCCTAATCATATGATTCTAAGTTATTTATTAAAATCAAAGGCTGAAGAACTCTAAATTTCTATGCTTTCTGATTTGGGACTGATTAATTAGTGCCTTTAGCTATGAATAGATTTGTCCCCCTTTTAAATATATGAGTTTAGGAAAATTAGATTCCACTCTTCCCTGTCCATCTGATTGATCCCCGGTACTTCACGTTGGGGTGAGAGCCTCCTTTAGTGGGCTTCTATAATCACTAAGGTCGGCTGAATTGCTTTGCTCCAGGACTGGGTCATGTTGAGCACATGCAGAGGACCTGGGATGGGTGCTGTTACACACCCATTCTGCAGGCAGGACATAGAGGTTCAGAGCACGTAGGACAAGTCACCCCTAGCGCGGGATGGGTGCTGGTCCCACTGCAGCTCCAGATCCACGTGCACAAGGCGGAAGAAGCCGGAGTCTTTGAGGCTCCAGAACGGAGTTGTCCTAGGCCAGGTGTGCTCTGGTTTCCGAACAATTGCAGTCCGTTTTGGGTTATCTTTTCTGACAGTTGGGCAACTGCCTTCCTCATCACAATCATAGGCAAATTCATCATAAAATGACCTGAATTATGGATTTCTTTACTTCCCTGAAGGATGACAGATAGCATATCACTTTAGGACCAATGCATTAACCATCTCTAAAGAATTGACATTGTAGATAGAAGACATTTTTTTTTTACTGAAACCAGAATTCTATTTTGCCAGGGTGCTGGAATCTCACCCTCAAAGGTCACATCTTCATAAAACACAGAAGATAGTTGGGACACCTCTGTGATTTTAACCCAGGGGACTTATTTTTGATGATACCAACCAGAAGAATATCATGGAGCCATGATGCTCACATCATTATTTCTCAGTGCTCCTATCTGTCCCCAATTTAACGCCCATATCAATGCCGCGCGGAACTCCACTCGTAATTCTGTACGATTTATGTTCTTTTGGCATATGTTCTTTTATTTGATGTTCTCAGCCAGGGCTGGGAACTGTTTTACTACTTCTCATACTCTTTCTATCTCCAAATAATTATGGAATAGCAGTTTAAACACTTTCACCGTGAATGGAAAACTATTTTATGTGCAGATGGCCCCGACATAGGATGATTTACCTCGTAAATTTTCTTTTTCTTTTTTCTGGTTCTGAGGAATGAGCTCAGGGGCACTCTACCTCTAAGCTACACCCCCAGAACTTTTTATTTTTTATGTTGAGACAGGGTCTCACCCCTGCCGCAGCCTCCTGAGTAGCTAGGATTACAGGTATGAGCCACCGTGCCTGGCTTGCCTTATGATATTTTAGCTTTATGATGGTGCAGAAACAGTTTGGATGGGAAGGGCATAGGGAGGCTTTTGAGAAGATCTGTGGACAACTTTTTTTCCCACCTGTTGATGGTCCCAAGCACTAGGACCCCTGGGCAAACATCCTTTCAGGAGGGTGAGCCTGAACCAAGGGCCCTGCTCCCAACGAGAATTAATTTGCAGCAGGAGGGCCGGAGACAGTGGTGGCCAGACTGAGGCACAAAGGGGATGTCCCCCCAGAGTTTGGAGGGAAGAGCAGGGCCCCCCAGTCCTGCAGGAGATGAGGTCAGCTGACTGCCTGCGTCCTGAAGTTGTGTGGCCAGGGTATTGGGCTCTGGTCAGCTGGCTGATCCACCCGAGGCTGTGCGGGGACTGGAGGGTGGGTTGGGAGAGTGGCATGGGGAGGATTGCTCCTGCTAAGAGGCGGTCATCAGGTGTTATTTCTGCTAAAGAAGCACCTGTCCCTGCCCGAGCCCCACAGAGCCGCTCTGTTTTTGCTGCACGGTGGGACCCCAGGCTGTGCCTCCAATCTTCTCCCTGTAAGTGCCCCAGAAGGAAGAAAGACAAGTTGGGGACAGACTTAAAGCAAGTTAATTAAACAAAGGGACCCTAGAGCATGAGTTTGCACGGCATGGGAGAAGGTGGAGGATGCAAATGTAGAGAACATCACTTCACAAACACAGCACACCGGCTCTGTGGTCCGTTTCCCTGGAAGATGAATAACAGATGTTAGGGTGAGTGCCTCTTTCCCCTCTATGCCACAGCGTTCCATTCCTTTGCCCCAGAAGGCATAACCTGCTTGCCTTTCAAGCCAGTGAGTCTCTTTGCTCACTAACCTTCTTTGTTTCGAGACACCAAAGCTCCTCAGAAATACTTGAAGTTTAAGTTCAACGTAGATTCAGAGACGCGTCCCAAAGGCAGCACTTTCCTCTTCATTTTTCGTGTATTTGCAGACCTCGGAGGGAATTCATTTATCCTATTAGTCATGAGACCCTATCCATAAAACCAAGTTCCAACTACCCCTCCCCGCCCCCGAGAAGAGGCCTGGAGTAATCAAACTCAGCTGCTCTGCGTTTCCATGGCGACAGACCCACAGTCTTCCCACGGCCCACGTCTATGCCATCTATTCATCTGAAGCAAGAAGACTTGTGAAGCAGGATGCCTGTGACCATTAAACCAGTCATTTGGCTTCAGCCACAAGCAGTCAGTCGATGGTTTGCTCCCCGCTTTGCTGTAAGAAAAGTGAGTCAGGCTTCTGATTCAGAAACCAACTGAAAAGAAGCCAGCCTTAGCAACTACACTTATGATGGATGTGCGCGATAGCACTAGGATCTATAATTTCAAACAGTGGCCAAATAATGACACTCGTAGGAGAATTCTGATTATGCTAAAAGGGACAGCTTTCTTCCTGTTGGTGGGAGGTTAAGTGGAGCTCCCTACATCCTTTTTCCAGAGCACTTTTTTTTTTTCTGAAAGAAATCTGGGTTTTGTTAACCAGTCTGAGTCAGCAACCTATGAAGTCAGTGCCTCTTTTGAATTTTCTAGAAGGTTAACGCAAGTTGCCTTAAACCTCAGACCTCAGTTGTTTTGCACCACAAGAGATAAAAGTAGGAATAATAGTTGTATGAGAAGCAATCCTCTTAAACATTGACTGTTGTAAATGGTGGATAATCCACTGTTGTTACTGAGGACATTCACTAAGTATTTAAATGTTCATCTAACTATTATTCTAGGTTCCAGAGAGAGAAAAATAAATGTGGCTCCTTAGTCTTAGGATGCCATAGTGTGCACTGACCATGTAAAATATGGGGGAAAATCTTCTGACATTGATCTTGGTAACGATTTCTTGGACATTACACCAGAAGCTCAGAACAAAGGCTAAAAGAGTCAAGTTGTACTGCTACAAACTAAAAGTTTCTGTCCAGCAAAGGAAACAACCATCAATGGAAACCACAGGTTTGTCTTTCATTCTTTTGATTGGCCACCTACAGATTGGTAGAAAATATTTGCAAGCCATATATCTGATAAGGGGGCTCATATCCAATACACACACACACATACACACACACACACACACACACACACACATATATATATGAAAATCGTACAACTCAATAGTAATGAAAAACCTAATAACCTGATTAAAATAGGACAAAGGGGGCCGGGCGTGGTGACACACGCTTGTAATCCCAGTACTTTGGGAGGCGGAGACTGGAGGATCCGAGTTCTCGGCCAGCCTCAGCTCTCTCTCTCTCTCTCTCTCTCCCCTTAGTGAGGCCCTCCGCAACTTCGTGAGACCTGGTTTCAAAATAAAGTATAAAAAAATAGGACTGGGGGTGTAGCGTGGAGGTAGAACACCCCTGGGTTCAATCCCCGGTACCGCCAAAAAAAAAAAATTAGCACAAAGGGTTAGAATCATTTTCCTAAGGAATATAAACAAATGGCCAAAAGGAATATGAAAAGATGCTCAATATCACTATTTCTTAGGAAAATGCAAATGAAAACTGTAATGAGGCATCCCCTCATACCTGTTAGAATGGCTATAATAAAACAAAAGTATTGGTGAGAATATGGAGAAACTGAATCCCCTGTACACTGTGGGTGGAATGTAAATTATTTCAGCCATTATGGAAAACAGTATGGAGGCTCCTCAGTAAATTAAAAATAGAAATACCAGATGGCTCAGCGGTCCTATTCATGGGTGTATGTTCAAAAGAGTTGAAATTGGGATCTTGAAAGGTTATCTGCATCCCCGTATTTATCAAAGCACAACTCATAGTAGACAAACAACACAGATGTCCATCAGCAGATGAATAAAGACAACGTATACGCACACAATAAGAAATTTACAAAGCCAGCTGTGGTGGTGCATGATTGCAATCCCAGTATTTGAGAGGCTGAGACAGGAGGATTGCAGGTTCAAGGACAGTCTCAGAAAGTAGTGAGACTCTCATTAACCTAGTGAGATCCTGTTTCAATAAATAAATAAATAAATAAATAAAATAGGGCTAGGGTGTATCTTGGAGGTATAATGCCCCTGGGTCCAATTCCTAGTATGAAGAAGAGGAAGAAGCGGAAGAAGAAGAAGGAGGAGGAGGAGGAGGAGGAGGAGGAGGAGGA
>PVJS01002112.1:0-36581 GCA_004027185.1 Glis glis | reverse complement strand
CTGGCTATTTTGAAACTTTGAAACAGGGTCTTGCTAAGTTGCTGAGAGTCTGGCTAAGTTGCTGAGGCTGGCCTGGAACCTTCGATCCTCCTGTCTCAGCCTCCCAAGTAGTAGGATTACAGGTGTGCACCACCACGCCCGGCACCTTTTGTACTTTTAACCTTTGTGGAGGTGTGACCTTGATACCAACATCTATGCCAGGAACCAGCTTGTTTTTCCCTTGGAAGATTGAAATGGCTTACAGTGGCATGCTGACTACAAGGCCATGCTGCACCAAAAGCCCCAGGGGAAACCCAGCAACCAAGCCCAAGCCCAAGCCCATTGAAAGTGAAAGTCCAGAGAAACCAAAGTTCGAAGTGGAGGAGTGATCTTTCTCTTGTGGGTTGAATGGCCAAAGGAAGCTGAAGTCCAAAATTTGCCTGCCCTGTTTCTTACTCCTCCTGGCCTCAGAGGGGCTCTTGTTGACTGGGGCGCACCCTCCCTGCAGCTGTGCTCATCCTAAGCACCAACACGACTGCCTCTCCATGCTTTGGGGTCCCCCCACCCCACAAGACTGAAGATTCTCACAGCACTGGCTTGTCTCAAAAAATTTAAAAGCAAAATAATTATATACAGTAGTTTTCCAAAGCAAATTGATGCTCATAGGATACTGGTTCTTAATGATTTCAAGAAATCACTAAGATACCCAGACAGTGCTTAACCCAGACAAAGACCCTGTTTTGAAATAAAAAGTCAATAAATAAAAAAAAAGGCTGGGGGTGGAGCTCAGAAGTAGAATGCCCCTGGGTTCAAACCCCAGTACCATAAACCAAACAAAAATAAAATTGGGAGGCAGAGAACAGGAGCAAGTTAGAACAACTCTACAGGAGACGGGTGTTATAAAGTAACGCAATGAATCGACACACTTATAAAAACGAGAAATTCTATGAACAACTTGTAAAAAAAATGCAATTTAACATCAGACCTTGTTATGTCTAGCAGCTAAACATGGCATTGAAATTTCATTATGTGTTATGCCCAAGAACAATGCAAACTGATGAGCTTTGTCATTATTTTTTTGTGTGGTTTTTGAGCGTGTGCCTTGGGAAAATCACTACAGAATGAAAAGGTATACAAGGAGGTGCAGAATTCACAACACTAAACAACAATGACGCTTAATGAAGTTATGATAATGAAGTATTTATTGTAGGTTACCTGAGGCTGTCTTGCCTTCGCTGTTTCTAGATTATTAAGTTCCAAGAAAGATACAAGGACACGCTTCGAAGAGAAGATACCATAATCTAGTCCTCGAAATATATATATTGAAAAGACAAATGCGAAGAAAAATAAACTTCGTGATAATTTTTTATAATGAAGGGGAAATGAGCAATTCATAGATGCCAATGTTTGTTTCTCTCACTAGCTCACCAAAATTACTTTACTTTAGTATAAAGAAGTTCCTAACCTTTGATACCCCTTTGGAATAATGCATGCTTCAGGGCAAAATGTTTATTTTCTTCCTGAGAGTGATAAAGAGGATCTTCATTTTGAAGTTTATTAATTACAAGACAAGTTTGGTCTGTGTCTTGCACCTGTAAGAAAGCAAATGGGGATGATCGAGGGCAAATCCTGGCACTTGGAGGGGGCAAACAGGCCATGCCCATAGGTGACTGAGTGAGTGTGTTCAGAGCTTGGAACGTTAGAAACTAAAAATGGAATACAAATGGCCCAACGATGCTTGTGCAGTGCTGTGAAGATGTAATAGGACTTCCTGGAAAATTGAGTACGTGTGTGGGGGGGGGGTGAAGAAAGAACGAACCAAGGACAGAAAAAAAGGGCCTTTAAGCAATTGGTGTCTATGGAATTGTCTTCCGGGAAAGTGCCAAAGATGACGGCAGGGTCTTCCCAGGGAAGCCCCAGGCTCAGGGTGGAGGTTGTCACCAGAGGTCCAGTGATTGTCATCTTGCTCCTAGGCTAGCACAGGACTCTGCGGCAGGGACATTCTCTAGTCCCTCTGCCACGTGACGTTCTCTTGTGTCACTCTCTCACTGCCAGAGCCTGCGTCGCCAACGTTACCAGGTGAAGACACCTACATGTTATCACCGATGACTAAACCTAGAATGATGGCATTTCATCGATTTTCATCACTCAAAAATAGGCAACAAGCAAGAAGAGAAGAACATTGACAGGGACCTTCTCTTGTAGCGACGGTGACCTTCTCTTGTAGGACTTAGTGCAGCCAGACGTTCGTGATTCTGGGAGCTGTCCCTGACTCCATGGAAATATGATGAGCGAGTGGATAATGTTACCCCAAAATGCTAACACAAACCCCACTAGTCAGGTATTCACAAAACTCCTGGATTCCCATCTAAGAGCATCAACGTAATAAAGGCCAGTGTAGTGGGAAAGATCCATTAACAATGGTTTTTCCAATTTTTTCTATGGTTACAAAGACTTTTATATACCTACTGAACCAGGATTTACATTTAATGTTTGTAGCCTCCTTTTGAGTATTGGAAGGTCTTTGGACTGCTTAAATTCATCATACTCCTTCTGCTTTGTATTATAATTCTGTACAGAATTTTAACTCTAATTTATTTATTTTTTTATGTGGTACTGGGGATTGAACCCAGGGACATTCACCCCCAGCCCTATTTTTTTTTATTCTTTATTTTGAAACAGGGTCTCGCTAAGTTGCAGAGGGCCTCACTAAGTAGCTGAGGCTGGCCGCAAACCCGGATCCTCCTGTCTCAGCCTCCCAAGTACTGGGATTACAAGCGTGCGCCACCACGCCCGGCTTCTAATTTATTTTTTAACCTCCCGTTTTTAAAGTCAGTGTGAGTATAGATTTATTCTCCTGCTTACCAATTGATTTTCCTCAATTCCTTCTTGTAACTGATAGCTGGCCTGGTCAATATTTTTTCCTAAAGCATATCTTTTAGGAGTTCCTTGTTTAGAAGAATCTGTTGATAAACTCTTAGAATTTTATTATTGGAAAATATCTTTTGGGCCTCAGCCACGTTCAAGTTTTGCCCGTTAATTACATTTACTGATATGACGAATGCCTTATAGTCAACCAGCCTCCCAGTGTTGTCTCTGCCCCCATGACCCCAGACTCCAGCTTGGACTCCCTCCTCCCCTGCCTGGGCTCTGATGCCCATCTCCAGGTGCCCCGTCCTCCTGCTCTAGGGCTCCAGCCTCCTTGTCCAGGGCACACCTCTAGGAGGTGGCTGGTGTTCTCCATTGGTTGTTGTGTGCTTTGAGACGTGGCTGGAAATGATAATGATTTTTTCCCTCAGCACAGAGGAAATTAATCTGATAGGTGCACGACACATCCCAGTATAATACCCCAGGTTAGCGAGAAATCACAGAGATCAAGGGAGACCAGGAGTAAAGATCAAATTGAAGCTGTTTATTCTTTTAAGCTAGCGGCCAGCAGTCCAGAGTGGGTCTTAAAGCAGACTCCAACAACTGGGCACTGGAGCAAGGTGAGCAGGGTTTTTAAAGGCATATAGCATTTGTGACTTAAATACTGATTTAAAAATAGCACATACAGCTTATGTCATGGTTACATAAAGGGTTACATACATCATGAATCTATAACCAATCAGCTATTTCCAACTAAACTCTAAGTGGGAAGGGGTTTACTTATCAGCAGAAGCTATAGTAACAGAAGCCAAACATTATGCAGTTAATATTATCTCTGGGTGAAAAGTTCAGTAAAGTTTAAAACTTCTCATTTTGGCAGAACAAATTGTTGCTTGGATTACAAATTTTTCTTTTCCTTGGGTGGAGTTCTTGTCAGCTACTCTCAGCAGAGAAGGGGGTTTTAAAATGGAGTTACTGCCGGGCGTGGTGGCGCACGCTTGTAATCCCAGTACTTTGGGAGGCAGAGACTGGAGGATCCGGGTTCGCGGCCAGCCTCAGCTCTCTCTCTCTCTCTCTCTCTCTCTCTCTCTCTCTCGCCCTCTCTCTCTCTCTACCTAGTGAGCAACTTCATGAGACCCGGTTTCAAAATAAAGTATAAAAAAAGTAGGGCCGGGAGTGTAACACGAAGGTAGAATGCCCCTGGGTTCAATCCCCGGTACCGCAAAAATAAATAAATAAATAAATAAATAAATAAATAAATAAATAAAATGGAGTTACTTCTGCTTTTACACTCTGTCTCTACACCAGTCCCAGACCCACAGAAGAAGGAGGAGGGCTACGACCTTAGCAGCCAAATAGTGTATAAGCTCCTGGCAGACCCCTGGCCTGCCCCACCTGGCAGGATTTGCAAGCAATGGAAGGATGAGTTACTTAGGTTTTCAGAGATTTCCCTCCCTAGTCAAGAAACAACCTTGGAATCCTCCATGAACAAATGCAGCATGGAGTGCTGGCCCCATTTTGAAACTGCTGTCTGGCAGGAAGGGTCCTGGGTTGAAGACCACGAGGCTGTGAGGACAGAATGTGGGTGAATCACCAGGCCAACGGCGATAGCCCCACACACCTCACCCTGCCCGTGTGGTCTCCCTCACTCTGCTTCTCAGGCCTAAGAGTGCAGACTCGGTAATGGCCAAATGGATATCACTCGCTAGTCATTCAGCTCTCTGCTGGGGACTTCCCTGCACACCCATCTCAAATAGGATGTAAACAAAACAGTTAGATTATATAAGTCTCTGATCTCAATACTCTTCAATATATTTTGGTATTTAGTCATTTAAGTGCATAAAATTTAAAAGCATTTTTTATTTAACTTTCCTCATTTCATTGCTGATGATTGCTATTACAGAAACCGATTTTTTGATTGAAGAAAGATATACTCTATCATTTTGTTTTTCATTTAAACTTTAGTTGAGTTGAGACTAGAATTTTAAGAAAAGGATTTTGGAGAGGTTCATCATATATATGACTAGTTCTGGACATAAAGACCACCTTTGGCTATTTCATGATTATGGGTTGTGTTGTTGTAATTCTACAGAGAAAAGACATTGTGTCTTCCTCACTCTTATATTATTTTTCTCAAGAAAAAGTGGTCTATGATGGCCATATTTTCCTTCAAACTCTAAAGAAGACATTTGAGTGAAAGCCACTCATTTACCACACACACAAGTACAGGCTGACACATATGTACACCCGATGAAGCACCTGCACAATTGCACATAGACACACTTGCACACAAAAGCATGTGCACGCACACAGGGAAACACACGTGTGCATGTCTACACATGTGCAAACACAGAGGCACATGTTCTCGTGTGCACACTTACAAAAGACATTCACATGGATAATACATGCACACACAAGCACATGTGCACAGAGAAACACATATGCACATACACACGCACACAGACACATAGGCACACACACATGCACACGCAGATACATAGTGCACACATGAAAACACATATGCACACACAGAAGCACACCTTTCTTTAAAAAAGAAACAAGAACTTTTAGAAAGATTTATATACCCAAGCAAAAACAATCACTATTTTGGGGTGCTGTTGGTTCTTTAAAGAGGAGGGAAGGAAGAGGATTTTCATCTGACTTGCTCTTACGAGTCCCTTGTGGCCCTGCACGGGCCTCAGGTACTGGATATTACGACCAGGAGAATACACCAGCACTACAAATGACAGGGAAAGGAGACGGGGCAGGCGTAAGCAGTGAAGAAAAATGGTTAACGCTTTCTGTGAGTATGTGCGTCTCTCACTGGACATCAAATTTGCCCAAACTAAGATGATGAAAATGCTCTAGAATTTCATTGCGGTGACATCTGGAAATATAATCCCCAGATAATATACTAAAAGTCACTGAATAGTACACTCTGGATTCATTTATTTGTTTTGAGACAGGGTCTCACTATGTTGCCCAGGCTGGCCTTGAACTCGGGGCTCAAGTGACCCTCCCATCTCAATCCCCCTTTAGCTGTGACTACAGGTGTGCACTATCATGAATGGCATGTGAATTATATCCTAATAATTCTGTTTTTGAAACCTGTATGTTCAAACTTTGCCTTTTTTCACTAGAAAGACAAGCTGCAATGTGCAGGTCCAACTTCTAAGCAGGAACTTGAAAAAAAATTTGTGCAACACAACAGAAATGTGTATTTCTTTTTGACATGATATTCTTCAACAGTTTCAATGACCTTGTAAAAGCAAGCCTGCAAGCAATTCTTTACATAGTTCATTAGAAGGCAGTAAGTCAGATTTTCTTGAAGCTTTCTGAAAGTTTCTAAAATACTCCACACGCTGAGTGACTTGTTTATAATGGGTGTTTATTTTTGCAAAGCACCAAGGCAATTTTCCCCTTAATTATACAATGAAGCACACCCCTCCACGATGCCTGCTTTTCCTTCTTTTCCAACCTAGTGAGTTGTTCAAAATTGATTCACTGGTTCTGTGCATTTAACACAACACATTTTCATAATCTTCATTTTGAAAATGTTAATGTTTTCTGTGGTTTGTTTGAAACTAATTTCTGGAATAACAATTCTAGTTTTCTTGATATACCAAATAAAAAAAATGATCACTACCACTCCCAATTCTGAAATAGCTTGGGTTCCCACCAACAAATTCTTACAAGCGCAATAAATTTTGGTGAAAAATATTTTTTACATTTTATGTTTCCTGTCCCCCACACCATGTCAAGAACTTTTTAATTAAGAAACACTCATAGCTTGAAATGTCAATATTTTGATAAAAGCAGAGGCTTGTGGGAAGGGTGGTCCTCAGTGCCTTCTATGCTGCCTTTAATATAAACTACCTAAAGAAATAATGTTTGAAAACCACAGCCCCAGTTCATTTAGTAGAGCTCCTGCTTTCTGAATCATTTAACGTACGTCTAGGATGTCGTTGCTGAGTGGGCATGGTGGATAAACCAATGAGGTCAGGTGATGCCTGAGGATCCAGCCGGGGTCCTGCTGCCTGGTCTGAATGCAGAAGGGCATCTGTGGTGACATCCAGCCCTCTGGAGCAAAGGTCGTAAGAGGGGCAAGAAGAGCATTGCACGCCACACCGAAAGGCAGCTCCCAGGAGCAGGGGCCGTCCCCTATTGCTGGGTCTGCAGTCGCTGCCATCCATGAGCAGCTGGGACGTTTGGGATTGGCCATAAGGCAGCATTTCTGGAAAGATCACTGTACATGGACATCTTCATTTGAATAGGAAGTACTAAATTTGTCTGAATCCAACAGAGGAACATTATTCTGCAACATTCATTTAAAGAAAATCAACAATACTAGCCCCGTCTGTGACTAAGGACTTATTCAGAAATGTTCAGTCACCTGAGGCCGTACATGTAAAAGAACACATAATACGTGAGCAAGTCTTTCAGACTTCTAGCATGGCCCGTGCCCCTGGAGGGTCAGGAGCAAATGCGGATTCTGGGTCCAAAGACGACTGCTCCGTGATGTCAGGCACAGCTAGACCTTTCCGAAGAATCCCACGTGGAAAGTGGAATGATGCTGATGGGCAGCTCAATTCATTGCTTCTTTTCTATAGGATTTAGCCACTTGTACAAACAGGTCGTAAATGGAAAACATTAGAAATGAAAGATAGCAGAGAGTAGTGAATTCTCACTCCTGTTTTATAAGTAAAAACAAAGTGGTTTTGGATCACTGTGTGTCTACTTTGGCAGTCAGAGAACGGATGTTGCATGAGCGTTGCACAGATACACACAATGGTTATTTTATAAGTCACGATACTCAGTTATGAATCAAAATGCTGCTGATACTGACACGCAGTCTTGCACAGTGCTCAGACCAGTGAACAGAACTCAACAAACTAAACTGATAGTGGTGAAAAGGGACATGATTGTTTCTGTCTAAAAAGCAACTCAAAGCCCCACCTTAAGAGGACAATGAAAATAAGCTGATTTTTGCAAAGCATCCTTTGTTAAACCGTGGGGTGTGGACTCTGTATGCACAATCATGTGGGAGTGTGACAACATTTCCAAGTTCTACAGAGCTGCAGATTCCCTGGAAAAGTGCTTGGCGAGATGTTTCAGCAAATTCTAACACAGTGACAATTGCAAGTAAAAGGATAAATATTACAAATCCTAAATTTTCAATAGATAGGCAGTGTGAAGATTTTATCAGATATACAATCAGAAGTTCTTAGAACCATGCATCATTTGCCTTGAAAAACTGAAGGAACAAGATTGTGTTTTGCATCAGGCGACCCCTGAGTCACCTTGATCATGTTCTGATGTCCTCTGCTCTAGGGCACAGTTGCTACTGCGTGACTCTCAGTTAGCAACTGTAGATCACAAAAGCCCATTGTGAACATCCCTTCTACGTCCACAATGTTTGATAAAAAAAGAACAGTTTCACCAGGACAATTAAACCAGGGAAGAATACTTGTTTCCTTCCTTCATTCAATAAATACTTATCTGATGTCTTTAAGGAGCCCTGCACCGTGCTGGTTACTAAGATAGAAGAGCGAGGGGCTTGGGTCCTTCTGTGATAACAGGTGAGAGGCATTCCCATGTTATACAGACAAACAACATCAGCAACCTCTTGTGCACTAGAACTTGTCTCTGACTGGACTCCCACGTTCAGATGTCTGGCTCCCTCCTGCTGGGTGAGGAAGATGCCCAGGCACCTGCTCTATTCTATGGTGAGGATCATGTATCCTCTCCAGCTCCCCTCCCCCTCTTGTCTTGTCTTCTGTTCCCCCTCTTCCGAGAAGTCATGCCAGATGGAGCATGTTTACCTCTTTATTATCTTATGTCCTCTTAAAATCCAGTAAAAAAAAGTGAAAATCTAATTACTTCCAAACAAACTACTCTTATTTATTTAGAGAGAAAAATCAAATAAGTCGGAGCATTCTTTGGACTGAGTTATGTCGATGATAAGCACAAAGTTCTTCTTGACTCATGGTGCGCATGAAGCCAAAACATACTTACTGTTTGAAGATAAACATTAATATAATTTGCTCTTGCTCTCGGAGAGGAGGAGAAACAAGCATTAGTAATGGACTAGGAAAATTTCCATAAGTAGAGTGATAGCTCTTCTGCCTTTTTATACAAATCTTGAAGTCTACATAATCACAAATGAAATTTTGCCAAGATTTTCATATGTGAATAAATAAATACAGTTCTAATACAGCCAAATAAATTCATCCTTTCTGTAAACTCTACGTGTTTTTGTACCTCGGCAAATTCTCTACAACATTTACTTGTTTAGCCATTCATCTAACAAGTACCTACTGAGCTCCCAGTGCTTCTTAGAAACACCCAGCAAATAATTCACTCATGCTGTGCACGCAGCCCGCTCGTTCAATGAAGAGTGATGAGGGTTGGCCCCCGAAGATGCATTGTGCTAAAAAATGAAGATATAAAGTTTAATCGATCTTGGTTCCTGTCATTAGGAAATCGAATTTATGTCTTATGTTTATGGCTTACTCCTTTATTTGAATATTTCATGTCAACTTGGAAGTATATACTTTTAAAAGATGTTCCCTTCCCAGGCCAACAGAGAACATTTCAAGAAAATCAATCAAGTTTAGCTTCCAGGTATTTCTAGCACCCAAGATTTGGGAAAGACCCTCAAACCGTGGCATTGCATCTTGGATATGTACAGGACACTGGGGAGATGAAAGGGAAGTGTGTGCACACTATCCCCCTACCACAACTTGCTGCCCCCGCCACCAATGTTCAGGTGCTTCAGCCCCAACTTCTGGCGTTACTGACATTGGTCTGATTTTTTTGTGTGTGGTACTGGGGATGAAACCCAGGGACATTCTACCTCTGAGCTCCACCTCTACCCCTTTTTATGTCTTTGTTTTGAAACAGGGTCTCACTACATTGCTGAGGCTGTCCTCAAACCTGTTGATCCTCCTGACTCAGCCTCCCAAGTATTGGGATTACAGCTGTGCACCACCACGCCTGGCTTTCTTTGTTTAGGGCACACATTCTAAATTGTTCTTGGAACTCATTTAGCAAAATAGAATGTAAAATAAGGGAGAAAGTGAATGAATCATTCAGAATTATGACCTAGAGAATAAAACTAAAGAGCCAAGCAATTTATGACACACTTGAGAGATGGATATGTTGTCCTTGAGCACAAGTGCTCAGTACCCTGTTTGCTCGAAGCCAGGAGCTGTGATGTTTATGTTGTTCAGCAGCCCCAGGGGATCACTTGAGTTTACAGACACATGTGTGTGCATGGTTGAGCTACACCTGTGCTGACTTGGAAAGACATGTGAGGTATTTTAAAGGCATTTTGCATGGTGGTGCACACCTGAAAACCCAGCACTTGGGAGGCTGAGACAGGAGAATAGCAGGTTTGAAGCTAGTCTCAGCAACTTAGCAAGACTCTGTTTCAAAATAAAAAACAAAAACTGGCTGGGGCTATAACTCAGAGGTAGAACACCCTTGAGTTCAATCCCCAGTTACCACAAAAAAAAAGAAAGAGAAGAAAAAAAAAGAAAGAAAACAAAATAAAGGCAAAATATGATGATTGTGCATTTCTGAATATCTTTGAGAATATGCACCATGAAATAGAAGTAGGATGCATCAAATCATTGCCAGTGTTTGGGACTGGCTTAGGAGGAATCATGTTCTATTTTAGAAAGCATTTCACTTATGATAAAATGGGTGGGATTCATAACAAAAAAATGAAGCACAATTAAAATGCAAAAGAAAACATATTTATTGCAGTATTATTTATTATTTTAAGACAACTGAATAGAAACAAGACATCTGACAAAAATGAAGTGTAGAGCTACCATGTGTGTATACATTAAACATCAGGCTACACCTGTGGCCAAAACACACACAGGCCAGCTGCTGCTCTTACTATGGAGTGGAGTAGGGACAGGTAGTAATGAAATGGTCCCCAGATGTGTGCTGGCCAATCACAGCACTGTGAGGAAGAAGTCTGGCATTCTGGGCATAGATATTGGGAACAGAGACCTTCTCTGTGAAAGGAGCCTCCTTGTGGCTATGAAGGCTGAGCCAGGGTCTGAAGTGGAGTTGACTTAGGGTAGTGGCTTTCCAAGTGCGGCCCCTGGGCCTGCTGCCTCAGCCTCACCGAGGACTCACTGCCGAGTCTGTGCCTCCGGATGGGGCCAGGGTTCTCTGTCCTGATAGCCAAGTGATACAGATGCCTGTCCAGTCTAAGAGCCACTAAATGACAGCTCCTGGGGTCAGGGTGGAAGGTGGTCAGGTGCCGGAGCACTGAAGGAGAGAGGGCTCCAGGGCCTGGGGAGAGATGCGAATACATCCAGCACTCCTGAGACAGAGAGGAAACCAATGGTTCAGAGACGCAGGGCAGATTCAAGGCAGCAGCTCCGGGCCACAGAGCCTCAGGCCAGGTTAGGGGCTGTGGCCCATTGGCAAACTGTAGGAAGCCCAGAGACAGAGGCACAGGGATGTGGTTGTTCTGGGTTATTAGTTATGTACTTAGCAAAACATAAGCAGTGCTCACAATCTTACTATAAATACTGTTCATTGTACACACACATAAAAATTATTTATAATGTTTGGGTTATATCTGTCCAAATGACCTGTGATGTGGAAATTTTAATGGAGCAGACCTCTGTTCACCATTTAAAATCCCACTTACTGAGAAAGCAGGCCAACTCATTTCACTGAATCAATCACTAAATCATGTTCTCATTTTTGATTACTTATTGTATGCTTTGCTTATTATTGAATGTTGAACACTAATGTGCCTGAAAGAGAATTAAAAAGAAATCTTATCAGATTGAAATCAGCACTTAATTTCATTAGTCTCTGGTTTTAGGATTAAAGTCACAAGATCCTTGTAGAGAACACAACAAAGTAAGTCAACATCACTATTTGTAGAAGTGTCTTTATATACACAACTGTCCAAAGGGATGTACTAACCTTCCCTGAATTCGTGAGCATTTGCAAGTTTTAATTTTCTATTTTAGTACCTCAGGGCATACCTACTCAAGATTTTCTTGGAATCTATACCAACTCTTTGAACTAGAAAAAAAGTTTTCCTTTAATCCTATTCTTTTTATTTACTTCCCTACCAATTACAGAGGATTGGATAATGTATGTAAATACTAAATAATTCAATTTTTCACTACTGCAATTTTATGTGTCCAAGATTGACAGAGATTTTTCATAAGATCTTGGTTTTTATTGAATGTGTTGAGACACAAATAACTTTCAAAAGGAAAGTCTGCTGGCTGCAAATGGCTTCCTGCCCTTCCCTTAGAACTAATGTGTACCCTTTGGTTTTAACCTAAGAATGAGTAAAAGTAGCTGTTTCTGGGTGTGGTGGCACATACCCATAATCCCAGTACTTGGGAGGCTGAGATAGGAGGATCACAGGTTCGAGGACAGCCTCAGAAAGTAGCGAGACTCTCATCAACCTAGCGAGACCCTGTTTCAAAATTTTACTTTTATTTTGTAACTTGGAGGTAGAATGCCCCTAAGTTCAATTCCCAGTACCACACACACACACACACACACACACACACACACACAAAAGTAGTTGGTTCCATTGCTGACAAAATAATACCATTGCTTCTCCTCAGCTTGGTCAGTTTGCAGTAATATTGTGTCATTGACTTTTCCTGCCAAGGGATATTTGGTGCTTATAGGGAATCATTATTTGCCCAAGTCTATCCATTTATTCACAAGCATTTATTAAAGGTAGTAATGAAATGGCCTCCAGAGGTGTGCTGGCCAATTACAGCACTGTGAGGAAGAAGTCTGGTGTCCTGGGCAGGGATACTTAGATGTTATTCTATAAAATATGTACATTAAGGAATGGCTAAGTTCCTGTATAAGCTAAATAAGACACACACACAATGTATACACGCCTAAGGAAATGAATGAATGGAAACAGGGATTCAAGCAAGTAAAAGAAGAGAAGAGACATAGTCGCTTCAGTCCAACCTGAAAGCTGATAGATATCTACATGGGAGGTGAGAGCAAAATAAACAAAGTTTCTTTTTGTAGTAGAAATCAAACTTGGGGATATGTGCGTGGTTAAATTTAATGGGTCCGCCGTTATCTTGTATTTTATGCACAGAATATGCTCTGGCATAAATTGGATCCAGAGATCCATTGCCTGGCTCCACTGAAAATATTACTTTGGCAAACTTCAATTTCTCTGCTTTTGTAAGAGCCTCAGTGGAATCGATGTTATATCTGGAGTTGCAATAACCTGCAGAGCGGTGTCAGAGGCAGCCCTCGCTCTTAATGAAGTTCCCCAAAGGACCAAATCACGTGCAGTCACAGCACACACTTTGGGACGAGAGGACGAGGCGGTCACATGATTGCAAACATTTTTTTTATGGGATTTCTAATTTCCTGTTAATACTTCAATGCAACTTCACAGGCAGGGAGGCTAAATTGTCTCTCTTCTCTTTAATTTAATAATTCTCTGAGGGAATGAACGAGTTTTCGCAACTCTATTGGAACAGCCATATTTCCGCTTCCAAACTAAACCTAAGTGGTTAAGGTTGAGATGTCTCCCCGGCGGTATGGAAGTCACTCACCAAGGGTGTTACTTGAAAGAGGCAGTTGCGTTTGTGTGCAAGCTCATGAATATGAGTCACTCTTCTTTTGGAGAGGATCCCAGAGGTGGGGCTGCCCAACTCAATGTGAACGGCAGGCAGGCACGCTGTGTTGAATAACACAAGCGAAATTAACTGCAAACACAGGATCATCGTCACCTGAATTGTGTGGATAACTATCATGTTACTGAGCAGTGCTGGGCGTGGCACGCTGGGGCAGCGCCTGGAGGGACTTTAATTATTTCTCAGCACTTGTGTTTTCTGTATTTTTATTGGAATTCCACTAGCACTTCACAGGCACGTATTCCCAGGAACCACTCGGCAGCAGGATGTAGTCCTTTAATGTGGGGAAACTTGTTTGCAGAGTTATGTTCTCCCCGGATCCTCCTCACCTCCCCGACCACCGCACCCTAGCATCACCACACCTGGGCAGGTGGGAGAGGCCCCCAGGTTGCGGGGCCAGTGCAGGTTCTCAGCAGCAGCAGAAAACTTGCTCTCGTGGCCCCTGCCTAGCCCTGTTGTCGTAGGACACCCTCTTCCCCTTTTGATAATTCTCCTGCACTGTTGTTTTCAACTTAACATGCCTTCCCCCGCCCCAAATGCCAAGGGAGAAAGACAAAAGCAAGGAATGAAATGTCAGGATGTCACCGCTCATAGCTCAGAGCCCGTCAATCCTCCTGTAGCCAACATCAACCAAAACACTCTTCTCTCCAGACACGCCCTTAGGAAAAACTTTTATTGAACATGTTGAATTGGGGGAAATATTTTTGAGCAAGGGGAATACAGTAAAAATAAATGAGCTATTAGATTCTTCATAAAAAACAGTGGAAATGAAAAGAGGAGTAATTGCTCTTTTTATGCATTTTTTTTTCTCCTGGGAATTAATTAACTATTGGAAATACTGAGTTTGTTGTTCCCACATTCCCAGAGATTGCAACTGCCTGGAGTAGTAATAAAAAATATAAGATAAACAAGTCTGTCTCTTTGAGTCTAATTTAGTAAAGTCTCAGAATACCCACAGCATTTTTTTATACTTCTTTTGGGATTTTTTTCTTTTTTGTTTGCTTTCTAATGGTTCTGGGAATTTATTGACTTTATTTTTTTCTAAAGGAAAAATATAGCATAAAGTATATATAATTGATGATCATGGAATAAAGTCATAAGTCCAAAATCGAATCCACTGCCAAGACAATACGCATCCGTTGAGTGTGGTTGTCCTTCCTCAGTCTGATCTGGGCGGTGCCCTTGTAATGGGGAGAAGCCTGCATGGGGTGGAGGAATTAAGCCGCCTCAACAGCCTGGCTTGACCAGAGAGGAGGGTGGTCAAGCCCAGAACAGGTTGCCAAGGAGACGAAGCGACAGCCATGAAAGGTCAGGGAGGAGTTTCGACATATTGAACGCCTGGACGGAGGACAAGCTGTCCCCAGCCTGGTCAGTTCACAGCATACACATCAGTTTTGTAATTCTAGGCTAGAACATTGGAATTCTGTAGATGGCAATAACCGTCAATGTGTTCATGCCAGGAACAGGTTATATTTCTGGGATACAAACCAGAGGCTCCTGACTGCCCCCAAAGAAGCAACATTTCCATTTAGCAACATAAAATCTACCAAATATTGCATGAAACTCCATATTATGATTGTTAAAAAAAAAGATGAAGTGATGCACGGGAATTTTCTTTTGGAGGAACACACAAGTTAGCTTGGAAATGGATGTATGAATTTCTATGAACATAGACCTGCTTTCACATACATTTTGTGAAATTATACAAAATTGATTTGTACAATTATTTGTGAAAAACAATTCAAGTTGATATGAAGTCGTTTCCAGTCTTCCTGTGGCCTTCTAAAGAGAATTCTGTTTCTAAGTTAGGGGTTATTTATAGAGCAACAGGAGGCGTGGAGTGGAAGGGTATACTACAGATGGATGGGGGGAGGAAGGGTGGCAGGAGCTGAACTGCAGGTGACATGCAGGGACAGAACCTCCAGAGGACAGCGTGGGGAGCAAAAACACATCTAACTGGGACCTGGGAGTGCTGTGTGTCTTGCAGTATAATTTGCACCCTTTCTGGTCTTCCCTATGGAATCAGTAGTAAAATTGGCAGTCCTCAGGAATGCTTTTCTCCCACATGTGGACGCTGGAGAGAAAATAGGAAACAGAAGGGACTTTAGGTCCTTGAGGAGAGAGACCAGTAGACCAGTGGAAGGGGACAGGGAAAGGGGGGTGGGAGGAAATGAAGAATTGATGATAGAAACCGTTCAAATTCTGCTATGCGCATGTCTGAGGGTGCCACTACAAATCTCACTGTTGTATAAGGGGAGAGGTGGGGACCGGAAGGTAAGCACGTGCAGACCTGTGTGCATGCGTGTTTGTATGGCTTGGAACCTCACTAAGACATATCATTACAATGCACCGATAAAAGCATACATAATAAAACTAAGAGTTGTTGATTAAGAAGAATAAAAAGAGTGAGTTTTCCTTTTGAGAAAGAGACCCGCTAAGCTGAGCTCTGAGGCATGCGTAAGAGGAGGCGATGGTCTGACGCACTGCGTTCCCAGTTGCAGGGTTGTCTGGGCACATGATCTCTGGTCCAGCAATGGGCTCATCCTCACGCCCATCCTAAGGATTCATTCTCACATCTCAGCCTGCGGTTCCCCGCGGGATACCAGCATTCATCCACCAGAGAAGCAGTCCTAGGCTTCACCGTTAAATCCTCCAGCAGAAGAGATGGGCTATCTGATTGATGTTGGCAGTGGATCCTGACTTACGATGGGTTTAAAGAGGGTCTCTGAGTTCCAATGCGTCCTTGGTTCAGTTCTGGAAGCAACTACCGGGCTGAGCTGTGCTTCTGTGCTGAGAGCCAGCGCCCCTGCTAAGTTCATCTGGAAGACTCCCTGCTTGTGCCTTGCATGCCTCTTTGGCTAAATGAGGAATAAGTCAGGGTCAGCAGGGTCCTGGTGCGTTTAACCTGCTCTTGAACTTGGGGACTGTTGACTCTTCTCCCATGACCTCTGACGCAATCAACATTCTGTAGCATGACTGTTTCACAAGTCGTGAATACAGAGATGATGGCAACCGAAAGCCACTGGATTTGGTATTTGTCCAGGTTTCTGACTCTGAATTAAGCGGAAGCAACGTGTCACTCAGGTCAGGAGGACCCCAGGAACCGCTCAGCTCCTCCTCCGGTGCCACCCCTCCCTCCCTGGCCAGCGCGGCCCTGCTCTACCTTGAGCATCCTTGAAAGGCGAGTCAGTGCTACCGGTGGAGGGGAGATTCCTCCGGTGTCTGGGTTGGGGAAAAGGTTGCAAACCATCTGTTATGGAGGCCTTACCTGGTATGGGTGTCTGTGGTTCTAGCAGCCTATGGTGCAATACATGTAAATTTTCTTAGCATCTTTGACTCCTTTATTCTGCAATTTGAAATGAACTCAAGAGGAAAACATGTGTAACAGGCATATGTTTTTTCCTTCTCTCTGAAAATTTTTTTAACATTTGTAAGAACTGCATCTTTTGACATCTTTCTTTAAATATTATATTTAAGGAAGCAAAATTATGTCTAGACCTGACCATAGAGGGTAGCACACAGGTTTTCCCAGGGGAGGAAGCTGAAGCTGCCAGCCTCCTCATTGCCTGGTGGGGACACCCAGAAGGTCACTTCCCAGCACCTGCCTGACTGGAATAGAGGAGGGAGGGAGGGGCACTCCACCTCTGCACGGGAAGAATACAGGTGAGGGGCAAACTTTGGAGACTGGTTTCCACAGAGATCACCTAAATCATCACAAGGTGAAAGGAAAAGAAGAAAATTGAGCCATGAAACTCAGGAAAGAAATGGAAGAGAAAACTGCAGCAAGATGAAGATTGCCTTGGGAGTAGGAGATGTGGTCTCAGACACTGCTGGAAATACAACTGGGGAAGGAAAAGGGGCTCGCAAAAACTAAGCAAAACTAAATCGCAAAGAACCGTGTGTTTAACATAGAAGAGGAGAGAAGGACAGAGGTGGGCAGGAAGCACTTTAAGCATAAGCCTATGTGGTGCCCCTAACAGACAGCAGAACGAGGTACCTACAGAATCGTTCAAATTACGATGAGGAGCATTCCTCCAAATGGAATTCAGGATCCATGGAGTTAAAGGACAGGTCTTCCTCTGAGGGAGGGAGTGATGTCCATCCGTTTCCACTGGGCATTCCTCCACACTCCACCCAATTTCAAGTGCAGTAAAGGGTCAAGGACGCTGGGTGCAGGGGTCTCTCACACAGAGGAAGGCAACCAGTGAGAATTCAGGGCTCTCTACAGCAGCCCGGAGGCCAGGCCGTGCAGCCACATCCCAGCACCCACAGATGAACACGTGCGTCACTGTCCCTCCACCTCCAACAAGACATCGTCCGTCTGTGCTCTTCCGTCGGGCACGCGCAGGCCCTGGTTCTGGTCCCATCTCCTCCCCATCGCCTTTCACCACTGCAAGCCCACGATGTCCCAGCCACGGGCCGTGGCGCTCAGCATTCAAAACATGCTTTCATCCTCCTGGGCCCTCCACTCAGAAAACCTCCCTTCCTTGTCCTCTGTCCAGACCTACTCTGTCAGCCTGGGAGAAGCCTCCCATGACTGCTCCAGGGGCCTGCGCCTGCTAGGCTGGGTTTGGGCCCTTCTCTGTTCCTCTGGCCCCTTGTTCTAGGACTCAGGGTCATACTGAGCTCATCTGTTTATGCATCCTCCATGCTCCCCAGACCTGGAGCTTCTTCAACAAGGAATGTGGCATCCATACATCTGTCCCAGCCTCTGGTCACATGTTCCTCATGCCCACTGGATTGCTGGCTGTCCAAGGACCAGATGACAAGTAGACACATCCAGATGGACTTGCATTTGAAACCCTTCCAAAGAGATGCAGCCTTTAATGATTGAATATCGGTTTTGATAGTTGAAAACGAACCCAAAGTTGCAATCGGATGCCTATTTCAAACACACCCCTAACAACTGGGTGTGCGCAATCGCCTTAGAGCGACTGTGAGGCTGTTGAAATGGAGATATATCAGAGAAAATTAAATGCTGGTGAAATTCCAGTTTGCATTTGTTTCCTGCGAAATGTGCTAGATGGCTTGAGCATTCAGAATGATACTTTAGAAGTTCTTCAATTGAAGGTTGGTGTATGCATTTGGCCCGAGCCACTCACTCTACTGGAAAAAGCCTCATTCTTTCTCATTTGGAACGCTTCCCTATTCTTCTCTGTGCAAAACACATCAGGCCAATACATAAAGCGGTCTCCCGGGTCAGCCAGTCATTCATGCAGCCAGACTCCAGGGACCGAGGGACCGTGCATCCACTGCTAGCCTGGACACCAGGTGATGGGGGCACAAAGACAGGAGGCTGTTCTTTCCAGATGAGTGTAGCTGGGGAGAGGCTTAATCAGTGGAAAATTACTCACCAGTATTATAATTGCTAAACAGAGTTAAATTGATTAGGAATTAAAAATAGGACACTTCTGTCATGGAGTCTCATCGTATCCTTAAAATGAGGCTTTTGATTAGGCTCGAGTGGCTTGGTCTGAGAGCTCTCTCCTCATCAGACTCAAGCGCCGAGATGTGTCGGGTTCCGTCTGCACGCGAGGAGAGTGGCTTCCGAGCTGTGCTCCTCGGTTCTGCAGGCCGCGTCAGGAGTAGAGTAAGGCATGGCCTCTCCTTTATCCAATGAACTCGGTAATCACGACTTCTGAAATCATTGCAGGCAAAATTTAATCAAACTGTTTATCCTAATTTTAGTGAAAATAAGTCTAGTGAGGGATTTTGCTAAACTCTTGCTCAGTATTTCAGTTGTCGGTGTCTTAGCTGACATATATGGTCACATATATTACTAATACTGAGACACTAACTGGTATTCTTTTTTTCCTTCCTTGCTTCCTTCTTTCATTTTGGCACTGGGGATTGAACTGAGGGGCATTCTACCTCTGAGTTAGACCCCCAGTAACCCTTTTTATTATCATTATTATTAATATTGTTTTTTGCAGTACCAGGGATTGAACCCAGGGGCATTCTACCTCCAAGCTCCACCCCAGCCCTATTTTTTATTCTTTATTTTGAAACAGGGTCTCACTAAGTAGCTGAGGCTGGTCACAAACCTGTGATCCTCCTGTCTCAGCCTCCCAAGTACTAGGATTTCAAGCGTGCGCCACCACGCCCGGCTAACAGATCCAGTTTTCAAGGCAGGAGCTCAGAGCAGAAGCAAGAGTGCAGGAGTAGTCTTGTACCATAGAGAAGACCAGGGGTGTTCTTTGGAATGAGTAGAGGAATCCTATCTACAGCTCAATGGCAAATGATAGTCATAATAAAAAATGTTGCCCTTCTAGTAAATAAGTAGCTAAGCCTATTGCTAGACAATGACCACTCTGCCGGATTTCTAGCTCCATGAAAAGAAACACAATGGTACCAAATAAATCTGAGACTACCTTGAGACAAGTCACCAGGCTGGGAAACCCCGATGTGGCGCAAAAGGGGCCTGGAAGGTACTGGAATGGAGGGATAGTGGTTGAAATTCTGTACTGCTGGTACCTTATCTCCACCCTCCATCCACATGGACCTCAGATTAGAAGCAGAAATGCAGTGGGATCCGTCTACATGGAGGGGAGAAAAACAAAATAGGTGCATTCGCCATCACAGAGCAGGTGGAGATGCTGCACCATCACAGATGCCGGCAGCTACTGGCATCTCCCTGGACTTGTGGTTTGGGGACCATTAATGACTCAGTGAAATGCAAGCGTATTGAGAACATTCATGCCACAAGTATCTATTAAACATTTATTTTCTGCTAGGCTACCTTCCCGGGGTACCCATGCATAAAAATAACAAGAGCAAGGGTGGTTACACTTTGGGGTTTATAAAATACTGATCTAATGTAATGCACAGCCAATCTAAGATGGATTTTAAAATAGTCGACCTATTACAGTGTGTGTGTGACGTGCACACATGCACCTGTGTGGTTTACTCACAGGGGTGTGCTCTGCTGTCCGGAGGAGCTGGTCTGTGACCTGACTGGCTGGCAGCAATGGGGAGACCTTCGAGCAGCTATGTGGAGCTGTCAGAAGCCACAGCCAGCTCCTTGCAGCTCCTGAGGCTAAGGAGGAGGAGGGATGGCCCTGGTCTCTCAGGTCTGCAGGCAGCACTTTCTCTGCCAGGAAGCTTCACTTCTGCCTGGTCTCCAGGTGACATGAAAGGCTGCCAGGCAGCTTGCGAGAACCCGGAGTGAGCAGGGCCCTGTCTTGGGCCAGATGGCCTGGGAAACATCGCCATGTTAGGGTTGGGCTGGTGGGAATCATGCTAGTGGGCTTTCGGGAAAGCTGCAGCTGTGAACTCCTGGCCTGGGTGGGGTGGGGGAGAGGCCATGCTTCCAGCAGGGGGATGCAGACATTGGGGTCAGCTCGGTGCTCCTGGGCCCTGGCAGAAGGGAAGCAGCAGACAGCCACATAGTGACCCTGGGCTGGAATCGCCCACCAGACCAGCTCCGGCCCACAGAGCTACGGGGTTAGAAGTTTGAAATCCTCACGCTGTCCAGGTAGAAGCAAGTGCGCCTCGGCTAATTTTCAACTTTGTTTTTGGTACCTGAGTCTCCACATTTGTCTAAACCAGGTGTCCACTAAAATCCTCCTCCAAGTGCGTTCTTTCCTATGCCTGTGCAGACCCCTGTCCAAACACCTTTCTGTCTCCTCACAGGGAAACATCGCAGGATTCAGGCAGCCCTGCTGAGGAGAAGGAGACTGGCACGCACATTCCTGAAGGTAGCACAGATGGAGAGGGAATGAAGTTACTCGATTGTCAGACATGAATCAGGTCATTTAAATAGGACTCACGCTCAAGTTCACTAGATATTAATTGTGGGGCCCTGGCTTACTAGTTTCATAAAAATTTTATTAACAAGTCAGATTTAAGTTTTCAAATTCTTTGAGTTATTCAGAGGAATGATGATATGAAATTTAAATATTACTTTAATGTCAACATATTAAATCTTCATCTTGATGCATCTGAAGACTTCATATTAAGCTAAAGTAAAAAAGGAAATGCATATTGTAGTCTAGAATAATTAAATTGACCATGTAAGAGATAAACTTCTTGGTCTCATAATAAGCTCATATTATGTATACATCTATATCACACACACACACACTCGCAGCAGCGCTGGCACTCCGTCAATCTGTCACATTTCCTGGAACGCCTGTGTCCACTTTCCAGCTAACGGTTGCCGGGACCTAACTTTTTTGGATTTATCTCTCAAAAGGTCATTTGATAAGCAAACATCTCTCCCCACCTACGTCTTCTCCAAAGCCCCCTTTCAGTGTCCACATTGTAAGTTTTCTTTCAGTATGTAATTAAAGCGTTTGAAAATCCGATTTCCTCTGCTTCCTGCTGCATTCACTGTATTTAATAGGCTTCGACCTCTATTTGCCCTCTCCATGTTTCCTGTGCTTGAACCTTTCTCTATGTTTTAAGTATCAGAGACGTGCTTCCTGAATTTTAATATCCTTTTTAGCTCTGCCTGACTTGTCCTTAGAAGACAAAAGGGTCTTCATGATTCGTCTTTCTCATCTGCACACGTTCCTTCTACACTTCTTTTGAAGTTTGTATTGTTTTAACTTAAATCTATTGTGCAGGATTCAAATCAGCCCTTCAGAAGCCCCTGCTGTGTCTGCTGGGACAGGTGCTGGGGCTGCAAGACAACCCTTGATTCACACCACACAAACATCCACCCAGGAACCGCCTGGAGGGGACCACAGAGTTTCTAGGAGGGAACTGTGGGACACCGAGGCAGGAGGAAGAGGACGCAGGAGACCTGCTGTGAGGAAAGGCTGAATGGGGTTCTGAGGAGTGGATAGGAGTCATGAAGCAAGACAGGGACAGAGATTCCAGGCGGATGAGCTGATAATCCAGAGCCTGCAGGGGGCAGGGCGGCCTCAGGTATAGCTGAACGGCTCTTTGGGTGTCAACCACCTCCCTCCTGAGGACCTACACACACAGGACTCCATCCTGGCCTTTGTCTCTTGAACCCTGTCCTGCAAGGGAACAAACCTACTGCAGACAGAACATACCTGGAGCCAAAAAACACCACGCGATGGATGCATTCTCCCCAGGGCCTCTGAAATGCAACGTGGACTATGCCACGGTAGTTTCTGAGAAAGTTTCCTCGTGGAATACTGGGCAGCTTCACTTCTAAAGCAGAGAAGCAGTGTCCCCGAATTATCGGTTTCACTTAGTAACATAACTGAAGAAATGACCTGATCATTTGTTGTCTTCATGGGTGTATTCATATAGACTTTGCAGGACAAAATCTTTTGCTTCTCTTTGTGATCCAAAGGGATTTTAATTATTTACAATAAGATGGAATAATAAATCTCTGAGGCGAATAGTCAAGTCATGGGATAATCGTGAACACACATCTTGTCTTTTTTGTTTCACCGAATAAGATTTATTGTTGGAAACATAATACATTTTGTACAAAGGAGAAACTACTTTTGTTAAAATCCACAATAATTTATTACCCCATAGTTTCTAAGACTGCATAGACACATTTGATGTAATATTCTAAGGGAATTCTATCAACATTTTTTTCTTTTTGTGCTGGGCTGCAGTTTCCACACTTGGGGTGGCCTTGAGATTACTGTCTGTTCTAATCTAGAAGATGACTGCTCTGTTTTTTGTTTTTGTTTTGTTTTGGTTTTTTTGCAGTACCGGGGATTGAACCCAAGGGCATTTTACCTCCAAGCTACACCCCGGCCCTATTTTTTATACTTTATTTTGAAACCAGGTCTCACAAAGTTGCAGAGGGCCTCACTAAGTAGCTGAGGCTGGTTGTGAACCTGTGATCCTCCGGTCTCAGCCTCCCAAGTACTGGGATTACAAGCGTGTGCCACCACGCCTGGCTACTGCTCTATTTCTAATGGTATAGGAAAGCAATCGCTTTGACATGTGTACTGCTAGAACACCAAACTCCTGCTTAATGGTTTCGAAGACCTTTTCTGTAGAAAGAAGACGTCAGTAAGAAACTGGTCTAAAATCCACCAAGTAGAAGAACCTCACCATCATTCTTCAATGATATTTTGAGAAAGATAATTGAACTATCACATGACATTTCAGCTTTGTAATAGGCAACAGTAAAGGGATCATGTGTTGTCTGTAAAGTACAGGGAAGTGATCTAGAACACACCTGTGAGTCTGCACTTGCTCTCCTGTTTGGTCTTATTTGTATTCTTTTAATTCTCCTCTTAACCACTTGGGATGGACTCAACTGGTCCTTGGATATTTATCTATGCCAATCGGAAATATTGCATAAATATGAAATGTATTGAGAACTAGGGAAGTCCTTTTTATACTTTTATTGGTGCATTATAGTCTCCCATCATAATGTAGTTCACAATGATAGTGACCTACATGCACACAGCACTTGGTGAGTTTTTTTAAAATACAAAACCAAGAGGCATACAGTCTAAGTATACGCTACTCCTTCCCGCCCTCTTCCTCATAACATCTCTTGCTTAGTCTTACCATTTTTTGCTACAAGAAGCACATCCTCCAGGCAGTTTTGTGTGTAGTTACTCACGATAGCCCCCAGAAGTTCAGTTTGCACCAAAAAGTAATAAAGATATTCTTTAGATCAGTAGGACAAGATCTTTTTCTTTTCACCACGTCGTGTGGATGTTCCCATTTGTACCATGCTATTTAGCAGGGAAAACACAGGTGGTTTGGTCTGTTTCTCCAGAGAACAAGTCTTTGGCACAATAGGCAGGTGCGACATGATCAGGGGCTGAGAGCAGATGAACTGGCCAATATCAAGCTGTTTTGCAATGACAAACTATCTCAGGGGCTGCTGTTGCCCCCTCTTTGTTAGTGGGTTTCATAAACAAAGCATCTTATGAGTAGAATTCGCCGTGATGCCGCCCTGACTATAATACTATAAGACAAATTGAGCACGACCAGCCTAAAAACATGTCTGACAGCTTGAAACAGGAATCTGGAGCGCTGAGCCACACCATCGACCAGAGAATGCGGAGGCGGCGATATTGGATTATGTTTTCATGAAACACATTATGAGGCTCTATTCATAATCAAATGATCATAGATTATTTATTATAACTAAATACCACTCCTAATGACACATATTGATTTTGCTCTTTAAAATTTGTGCTTGGCTGACGATTCTAATCATTGCTATCTACCAAGACTCGTCACTTGATGAATTTAATCTAAAAGATGAGAACTTAAAGTCCTCTAGTTTATTGGGAGTTGTTTTAGAAATGAGGGGTAGATTATTTTTCTTTCATTTGTGTTGTACCCTTATTGGAAATAGGTACCTATCTCAGCAAAACTTGAAAGCTTCACTTTTATAGATCTATAATTTTTGTGAGGTATTGATAATTTATTAGTATAAAGAACCTAATCCCCTGGATTCCCACTGAGGTGTGTGCAGTCGGGTTATGAAAATAAATATTCAAGACTAGAGCACATTTTCTGCACACAGTTACATCCCAGCCTCCTGTGGTATATCACTGGGGAATTAATTTCCTGAGCCTGGTCCTCTGTCACAGGTTTTTATACTTTTCTTCTTATTATTTAAACTTTATTGCAGGCTTACAACTCAAACTAGCCATCTATTCCTGGGCATAAAACATCTGGTCATGTCTGAAAGACCAGAGTGATGGATGCGCCACAGATTGGTTAGCCAGGGGGCTCCAAGGAGTCTGCACATGACACACACCCAGAAAACCAGCCTGCACAGAGATTGGCCGAGAACCAGCCCTGGTACCAACAGGAGAAGGGCTTCCATGCCACGTCGTGGAGAGAGCAGGAATGCAGGTTAAAGGTTTCTTCCCCAAATTGCCATCTGACTTGGAAGCACGAGGCAACCCTGAACTCTCCCAACATCACCAAGAAACTGAGGTACTAGCAGGATGCCCAGTCTGGCATCCGCAGAGCGTCCCGGGGCACCTAGGCTCTGTGAGTCTGTAAACTTGGATGGAAAAAAATTCACCCTTAGTTTTACTAAATTCCACCTGAAATCGAGCATTTCCTACTGTTGTGAACCTAGGAAACAAACCCCAGGATTATAAACAGTACCCATGATTTTGTTTCTGATTCAAATCACAGAAACCTTTCATTCATTCACATTATAACAATTACAGATACTTTCAAATGTTGTTTGTGCTCATTGTTACTTCCAAGTCACCACAGATAAGAACTCCCTGCTAGATTTTATTATCTAATGTGTTGGTCATGAAGCCCATTCTTTACTATAAAATATGTTTCTGTTATACATTATTATCATATATGTATTATTATTATATAATTATATGCATTATATGCATATATTATATATATCATTAATAGCCAACTAGATTCCACGATAGTTGGCTTCTTTTGTAATCCTGTGGATTTTGTGTTATAAATTTAAAGACATCATTCCTTCAAGGGTGTGTTACTGATCTGCAAGGGGAACACAGTGTGTTACGTTATGGGACCCACTTGTTCCCAGCACCTACAGCCAATTCTTCTTTGTCACCTGTATTTGCAGGTTTCCTGGGATCGCTGTCAGCACCTCACCCAACGTGGGTATCACAGGCGTTTACGTCGTGGGGGGTGGGTGCTTAGATGGGGGAGCGAGTATAGCCGGCGAATTGCTGCTGCAACATTGGTGGCTTGCTCATTCATGCAGTTGAGCCATAATCAAACTTTCTGGAAATCTATATCAACCAGAAGAGAGAAGACAGAAGGGCCATTCAGTGGATGTCTTTAAGGAACTGCTCTTTAGCCTTCAAGAGGTGGTACTTGAGAAATTCAAGAAGCATTTGTGTGGGAGGGTCTGGGCTGGAGTTTGAAGTCACATGCGAGAGAGTGAAAGGTCTGCAACCCATGAAGTCTTATGCGTGGTGCAGCAGCATCTGGCATTATGGCTAATGTTTTCCACTAATGTTTCCTGGCTTTACATACAGACACATGGGCTAACATGCATGTCATCTCACCTCCTGAACTGGACCATTAGCAAGTGCCAACATTCACATGTCATCGCCACAACAATTATGCTTGAAAGACTTTGACGACAAAACAATCCATAGAATTAATTTTAACCATATTTCTAGTACTAAACATTTAGATCCATTTCCAGTTATTGCTGCTAAAAATGATGCTCTTTGGAAAATGTTTATACAAATGGCATTATATGCAGATTATAATACTTTTCCAAAAAGGTGCTACAAAGTATCATTTTGCCACCTTAAGCCTTTTCACAAATGATTGTTTTCAATAAACTTCATAGGCTGTTACTATTAAAGTGAATTGAACAATTCCTAGGCAGGAGAAATAAAAATCAAGAGGGTTTTAGAAAAGGACAGCATTCCAATTATTTGAAAATCTTCCCTAGTTACCCACACTTAGAGAGATGATAAGATTAATCAATTCTTGGGTACTAGGCAGGCATTTTTTCTCAAGATATTCGGCCTCATTTATAATCTTAGCCACTTACCAGAGAGCTGCCGCGACCTCAGGAAGGAACCTATTCATTAGGGTTCAGAAAAGGGAGTTGCGTCTTTGGAGTGTTCAAATAGGCTGGGTAATTTAACAATTTTAAGGACTTGGAGGGCACCTCAGCAGAATTTATAAATGGAAAAACAGGAGTGGGGGAAGCAAGAAAGGAATGCAGGGAAAAAGGACCATGCAAAGAGGTTTAGGACATCAAACACGTGTGAAATTTATAGCATCGCCAAGGCGCTAATAAGCGTGAAAGTGCTGGGTGTGGTGGTGCACATCTGTGATCCCTGCTACTTGGGAGACTGAGGCAGGAGGGCAACAAGTTCGAGGCCAGCCTGGGTGAATGCGTGAGATCCTGTCACAAAATTCAATTTAAAAATAAAATCGATAAGGATGTAACTCAGTGGTATTGGCATGTGCCTAGCATGTGCAAGGCCCCAGGTTCAATCCCCAAGACTCCAGAAGGCAACAACAAAAAATCATGAACATGGTTGGTGTCAGGGCCTGATAAATCCGGCGGGGGAATCTGGGAGGCTTCCCTGTGCTTCCCTGTTCCTTTCTGCCATGGCTGGACTGTGGGCTGGAAAAGAATTCCCAAGACAAAGGGTAAACATGCAGACAGATTGTATGAAAGGGAAAGCATGTGTGTAGAGTGAGTGTATCAGTGGCTGAGTGTAAGAGTGGGGTGGGGGTGGGAGTGACAAGCTGGGGAGAGTCCCACGACTTCCCAGGAGACTGCCGGAGGCAGAGGGAGACGTCCCCGTTATGGCCCCTTTTTTGAGAACCTGCAGGACATGCCTCCTGGGTTTTTCTTTGTCTGGGACCCTCAAAGACATGACTGCATTTCATTATGTTGGTTGTGGCACAGCTGGGCTTTCTGGCGGGAACGTGTCCTTGCAGCTGTAAGCGAGCAGGTGGGGCTCATTGGGGTGCTCCATTCTTGGGACTCCCTGAAGCCTTCCCTGGCCGCCTCCTAAGATCAAGCAAGTCATTGCACGTCTCATTATCCATGTGTCCTCTATGAATGGAACTATGGCTAGTATAGTCACTTCCTTTTGTCACTTTAGGAAATGGAAGGAATAGAAGGATCTAGAGAAGCTTAAAAAAATAGGAGATGGAGTGTTTGGTCAGAGATAAGTACAGGACCCAGGTGTTGTAGGGGCCTGGTGCAGCGCCGAGAGCGGGGATGCTCCTGGAGGAGGCGAAGTCAAGCTGCGGAGCAGGTGTCTCCAGCCCAGAGTGCAGCGCTTCCAACAGGAAGGACCAGGGACAGGCGGAAGGTGCGGTGGGGCGCTGCAGCCAGGAGGGGCAGGCTGAGGCTGCGGCAGGGCCTCTGGGCTGCTGAGCAGGCTGGTTCTCATGTAAGGGCAATGGTCAGTGTGGATGAGATTTAAGTGGAGGAGGGAAAGGTTCATGTTTTAGAAATATCACTCTTGACATGATGCTGATAAGGGGCGAAGGGGAAGCAAGAACGGCACAGGAGGAACCGTACCTGTGCTGTGCGCTGCGGGTCCAGAGGTTGAACTCAGGATGTGGCACAGGGTGGAGCGGTGGAGAGGGCTGGATGCCTGCTGAACGGCTGGACGTGAGGAGCGGGCCAGTCCACAGTCAGGGTATGGTTGCCATCTCTTGGCAGGAGGAAGCCCTGCCTGTGGGGTCGCCCTCTCTGAGGCTTATGTTCTCCCAAGCTCCAGGGCAGGGGATGGGGGCCACCTCCCTACCTCATCCTGCAGAATCTGGGCAGGCGCCCCGCCCCTGCTTTCCCAGGGGGACAGATGGCTCCTGTCTCACCCCACTGAAATCATGGGAGTGGGGTGCAGTTTTATTTTGCTTTGTTTGGGTGTTTTGCTGGAGTACGAGGGTCTTGCTAATGGGGCTCCCTGTGACTGTTGGTGTGATAGTTGGTCTGGTTTGTCAACTTGACCCACCTAAGATCATGTGACTTTGGTTGTGTAACAGCAGATTGAACCGGAAGTCCTGCCCTAAATGTGGGCAGCAGGGTTCTGATAGGTGCAGGACTTAGATAAAAAAGGAGAAAGCCGCGTAGAGGGAACCACGACTCTTCCTGAAGAAAACGCATCTGCTCTCATCTGAGATAGTTGGTCTCCAACCTTGCCGTTTCCTTGAAGAGCTTCTTGATCTTCTGCTCTCATCTGAGATCGTCGGCCTCCAGCCTTCGAGCTGAAACTTCACCATAGTTTCTCTGAAGAGCTTCCTTATCTTAACATCTTGGACTGGACTGAATTGGTGGTTGCTTCAATCCTAAGGCTCCAGCTCTTAGACCACCTGACCAGCTACTGATTCCTCTGATTCTTCACGTGCAGTCAAAACCCAGGACTACATTGTGAGCTGATCTAATAAATCCCTTTTTCATATACTCATTCTGTGAATTCTGTTAATCTAGTGAACCCTGACCAATACACTGGGGGCCACACTTTCCTTCTGACAGCTTCTCAACTATGCCTATGGATGGTTCTAGCTCAGTGGTTCTGCAGTTTTCTGTCTGGTGTGTGCAGGAGGCCACCACTAAGCCAGGGCAATCAGGTCCTTCCTGCAGCCCCTCCGCTTCCTGTCTTCTGGCCTTTTGGGGAGTGACTATGTCTCTGTGGTGCCCTGTCTAGGGATTTCTAGTATAAGAGGGGAACTGGCAGGAGTGGGGCCATCAGCCGAACTGGAGCTTTCCTCTATGATGTGTAAATTATGGGGTGAGGGATCCACCAAGTCCAAAAGCCAGAGAGGAGATGGGCAGGTCATGAGGTTGAGACTGAGATGGCCCATGCTGTGAGGCACCTAGGCGACTGGGCTGAGCAGGGTGCCAGATGCTGAGTGAGCTCCGGCCCCTGCTCTGTGCTGACATTTGGTTTAGCCAGCATGCGGGTGAAGGCAGCACTGGTGGGCTAGCCTGGGACGAGAGTTCTGCCAGATGCATGCGGGTGAAGGCAGCACTGGTGGGCTAGCCTGGGACGAGAGTTCTGCCAGATGCCAGTGGTGGGAGGTCGATCAGGGGACCAGGGATAACTGGGCATGTCCAGATTCCCAAGGGGAAATGTTTCATAATCAGAATGGTGCATACTGATTTTATTTAGAAAGGATATCAGTGATAAAGAGAATCTCCTTTGATTTGTCTTGCCTTTGTTTTGAACGCTTTACTGACTTCTACATATGTGTTTTTATGGGTGCATTGTAATCATACGTCATAATGAAGTTCAGAGTGACAGGAACATCCATGCACACAGCACTCGGTGAGCTCCCCCCTGCTCCCCACAACATCCATGCACACAGCCCCTGGTGAGCTCCCCCCAGCTCCCCACAACATCCATGCACACAGCACTCAGTGAGCTCCCCCCAGCTCCCCACAACATCCATGCACACAGCCCCTGGTGAGCTCCCCCCAGCTCCCCACAACATCCATACACACAGCACCTGGTGAGCTCCCCCCAGCTCCCCACAACATCCATGCACACAGCACCTGGTGAGCTCCCCCCAGCTCCCCCGCTGCTCCCTCCCCTTCTCCGCGCATGATATTTTGTATATGTGCATCGTGTGTGTGTCGATTGAAGTGTTTCCTTCATCACGCCTCTCCCCCACCCACCTCCCTCTCCTAGTCCCCCTCCATCCTCTTACTGGGGTTTCTCCTCCATTGTCTAGGGTCCCTTTTGTGTCCTAATTTCTCTCTAGCTTCCACCTATGAGGTGCTGGGCGCACCGTGGACCTCCACTGGCCATCTACCATTTTTTTTTTTTTTGCATGTGTGTGGACCAAGCTGGATATTCCTGAAAGCGCTAGAGCAGGAAGGAGTCTTTGATGGTTCACAAAAGACTCTTGATCATGTCTGATCTTTGTTCTCCTGTGCCCAAAACACTACAGGAGGTGCTCATTGCTTGAGAATCAGTTTAACGTTTCTATAAAAATGAGCAGATTCGAAAGTCCTCACTATTCATATTCAAGTGGCTAAAACATTTCTTTTGAGACTGTAGTTTATTGACTTGCATGCAGAGGGTAAGCAGGCATTGGATTCCATGTGAGATCACTGACATTTGCATGCTCCGAAGTGGGAAGCATGTTTTGTGCCTGATGGACGATGCTTCCTCCGTCCCTTTAACTTCCCGGGGGTGCGGATCAGGCAGGCAGGTGTGAGAATTAGAACAAACTTCTCAGCTGGTTCCTGCTTGGAGAGTACAAAGGAGTGATGCTGGAGGGAGAAACCTGGTCCCATCTACAAGGAACATCTGGAGGACAGGAACACCACTAAATTATCATGCCAGTGAACTTCAGCGTGGACCAAGAGGATTTTGATGTATTATTAAGAAAATGCATCAGAGGATCTATATAAAATTTCTGGTTTTCTGGACAAATAGGAAATTAGATATTTGAGTTCTTACTGAGAATCAATTTTCTTTTGATTATATAAGTGCGACTTGATTATAAGTGAAATATCTCTTTGCTTTATGAAAACTCTCTTATCATTAGGATAAAAACACAGATTAAATCTTTTTCATGTGGACTGCAAGTCAGATGACTTTAGGCAGATTTTTTTTTTCTTACACATCTAGCTCCATAAAATGCACGGGCCACCACAGGTTACACCTCAATATAAATGAAACTTCCTGGCAAGCCAGCTATGGTAAAGGTGTTAGAATCACAATGATTCTGCTAAATCTTTATCAGTTTCTCATGCAGATCTTCATGTAGGATGGAAGAGCAAACAGAAATGCAGACACACTCTGAAATTCCCGTACAAGTCCTTGGAAATTGTCAGAAGATAAATGTCTTAGTAACTACTATAACATGCAAGAAATTAAAATGCTTCTGCCAGGCATGGTGGCACACGCTTTTCATCTCAGAACTTGGGAGGCTGAGACAGGAGAATCACAGGTTCAAGGCCAGCCTCTGCAACTTATTGAGGCCCTCAGCAACTTAGCAAGACCCTGTTTCAGAATAAAACATGAAATGGGGCTGGGGGTATAGCTCAGGAGAGAGCAACCCTGGGTTCAATCCCTAGTAAAACACACACACATGCACACATACGTGCACGCACGTGCATGCGTGCACATACACACACACACACACACACACACACACACAGAAAATACTTTAAATTATCAGAAGTGACAGGATCTAGTTGATAGGGTGCACTAACTAGGCAGAAAGCCGCTGGTTTGCTCAATGCACCTGCATGACTCAAGTTTCTTTGGGGCCAGAGCCTTTTCCGTTCAGTCTCTGCAGCCAATCTGTTTGCTGAGACCAGGGCTCCTTGCTGGGCGCAGTGTGCCTGGGACTGGGGCTACCTTTTTCTTTGGGGTGTTGTTTCCCGCAGTGCCAGGTGGGAACCCATCTCCCTCTTGAAGGTTTGCGCTGAAGCCCAGGGTACTGGGCATCTCCACTGTCCTGCCTGCTGCGGTGGACGAGGGTGTAAGGTCAGGCGGGGTCAAGGACCCCGAGAAAAGAGAGGAGCCAGCCTTCTGTGGCATCCGAGGGAAATCTTTCTGGCACACATCTCCTACAAGAAACATAATATGCCAATATCTTCTTTCTGTTGATGGAGATGACAATCCTGGGGTCCTGTCACGCACTGGACACTGGCCTAAACTCCTCATAACATTCGATGATTTAATCTTATCCATGACCTTTGGAAGTACAAGCTATTATTACCATGTGAGCTGTAGTTCAAATTCGATTTGTCTGAGTCCACTGTGCAGCCCTAATGGAGAAAGAACATTCTAGGTAAGAAGAGATGTTACTGAGACAGAAAACCGGGTGAGCAAACTCTAATCCACCTGAGGCCCATCAAACAGCAAATCTATCTGGAAAACAAGAATAGTCGATTATTGGGAAATACAATAATGTAGCTTATTGCATGGGTGAAAGATGATAATCATGTCTTTAGGTGGCCAATAAGCACGGGGCTGTTTCTAATAAACACTCTCCTGTGTGAGTAGATGAGGTGCACTGAAGCAGGGTCAAGACTGAAGAGTCAAGAGTGAGCATCACATTCTTGGGCTTCTCCACCTGGCTGCTCACCTGGAACCTCTGCAGAATCTCATGGCTGATCAGTTACATCAGAATTAGTGTGGGGAGGATCTACGCATCTGCAGGGTTTATTTTTTTTAAACTCCTGGGGTGATTCTAATGTACAGCTACAACTGAGAAATACTAGGTTAAACATGGGAAAACCCAAATCCAATATCATTACAATCAGAGCTATTTCAATCAAAGTGTCTGGGGAAGTCAGGTGTCAGTGGGCTCTCAAATGTGAGCCTGTGTGGCAATCGCCCCTGGTCCTGGTTAAATACCAGTCCTGGCTTTGCGCTGAGATGTTGCAGATTGGTACTTTGGGATGTGGCTCGGTCTCCCCGGGATTAGAACCACTGGAGTGGTCTTAATCGAGGCACGTCCAGAGCATTCTTGAAGAAGCCCTGCCCAAGACCAGACGGGGCTGCAGATGGGGTGGGGGCAGGACTCGGGCTATGCTGGAGAGATGAGGCTAATATTCAGCATGGACCACTCAGAGCTGGGTCTGAGCACTTTCCCACCATACACTGCAAAATGAAAAGATGTAATTAATCCTGGTGACCCTGGTTTTGCTGGAAGAGGCTGGCGTCATGGGAAGGACAGGTGTAGGATGGGCAGCTGGAAGTCCTACGGCCACCCGTGGGCCCTGATGAGAGGACACTTCAGATGTGAGAAGACACTCTTGCTGCTCCCTGAGAAAGAAAGCAGCAAGCATGGGTAGTGGTGTGAACTCCTGATGCCCAGGAGTGGACACGAGCCTGCTGGGAGGTCAGTGTGGGGACATGCTCTGAACCACAGTGGGACATTGAGTCTGCTCCTGACCTCTGGGAGTGGACACGAGCCTGCTGGGAGGTCAGTGTGGAGACATAGCTCAAGATCACAGCTGGACACTGAGTCTGCTCCTGACCTCTTGGAGTGGACACGAGCCTGCTGGGAGGTCAGTGTGGGGACATGCTCTGAACCACAGTGGGACATTGAGTCTGCTCCTGACCTCTGGGAGTGGAAACGAGCCTGCTGGGAGGTCAGTGTGGACACATGCTCTGAACCACAGTGGGACACTGAGTCTTCCCCTGACCTCTGGGAGTGGACAGGGGCCTGCTGTGAGGTCAGTGTGGAGACATAGCTTGAGATCACAGCTGGACACTGAGTCTGCCCCTGACCTCTGGGAGTGGCACGAGCCTGCTGGGAGGTCAGTGTGGCACCGCGCCCTGGTGGGCACATGCTCCTGGACACTGGTTCACAGGGCTAGCCCTCTCTCCAACTTTCTAACTCCTTTCCCAAGGCAAGTCGAGTATTGATGCAGTCTCAGAGAATTAAGCAAGGACCACAGTGATTACAAAAGCATGAAGATGAACCTGCTAACTTGCCAGTGGTGGTGACGGAGGCCAGCAAAGGCATGCACCGGGCACCTGGCTGAGTGGGAGAAGTCAGGGCTGAGTTCCAGGAAGGAGTTTACGCTGGCCATGCAACTCACATGGTGGCAGGGTGTGTCGGAGGCTTGGCTACAGCTGGGTCAATCCGTGCCTTAACTTACTACTCAGCCAGAGTCTTCTACGCGGTCCAGTGGGGCCAGTCCTGGTGGAGGGCCAAACTCTACTGGCCCCAACTGCCAGTCGAAGGAATATGCAGCATTTAGTCTTGACCCCTCCTGAGTGAGTTTGCCTAGTGGAGACCCTCTCTGTGCACACCCAGGGTGTTAGAGAGTGGTCCACACCAGAACCCAGAGCTGGACTCCTGGTGCCATCCACTTCTTCCAGTCCTGGGCTGAAAATATGTAGAAATTGATGAGAAAACTTTGATTTTTAAAATTTTATTACTGAAGATTATTTAGTGCTGAACATCGATGTGGACCCTCCAGTCCAGCAAGCTAAAGTTTGCTCCGAACACAACCGCATTGCACTGAAACCCAGTTTTCTTCATAAAAAAATACAAGCAGTCAGTCCTGCCATTTCTACGGACTACTGTCCATGTTAGGGCCTGTTTTGTGTGAGATACAACTAAATGCTGCATTTGGCAGAAGGATTAGTTTAAAAGTGCTATTTAATTGAGAAATCTCAGTACTGCCTATTAGAATAACCTCCGTTCCAAACCTGATCAAGAAAATGCGCCTCTTGCAGAGGGCCAGCTTCCTTGTTAACAGGGCAGTCGCTCCAGCCAGCAGTGGACAGAGGAGGGATACCCTTAGGCAGCACATCTCTACCTTCCTGGGGTCCACTTTCTGCAAAGCCATTCTGCGCTGCTCCTCGCAAGTGCTGCCACCTCTTGCCACCACTGGCATCAGAACTCCTTCCCTGAGCGATGACAGGGTCCTGTGCTTCAAGACCCACCTGCTTATAAGGAGGGTTCCAACAGCCATGCCAAGAAGGGCTGTCTTTTTAATTCAGTCACTTGTTTGCTGCTGCCCTCCCTCTATTCTTCTCTTTCCTCTTTCCCTTGCCTCCCTTCCCACAAATACAGATTGAGGTCAAGGTATGCCCACCGTGCTCCAGGATGAACCCTGGCATTCTTTTTTTTTTTTTTTTTGCAGTACCAGGGATTGAACCCAGGGGCATTCTACCTCCTAGCTATACCCCCAGCCCTATTTTTTATTCTTTATTTTGAAACAGGGTCTAACTAAGTTGCAGAGGGCCTCACTAAGTAGCTGAGGCTGGCCGTGAACCCGGATCCTCCTGTCTCAGCCTCCCGAGTACTGGGATTACAAGCGTGCGCCACCATGCCTGGCAGCCCTAGCATTCTAAACTGACCCCGTCCTCCAGGCTGAGGTTAACCAGTGATATTCTTAGGTTTTGGATATGCTTTTCCAAAATTGTGCTAGTTCTGAGATGTGAAATAGCTTGTTAGGTTTTACTTCTACTAATTTATAACTGCTTAAGCGTCTTCAATCTCCACTATGTAAATGGACACACTCCTGAACTCTTTGCTTTAATAATTTCTTGGTTGAGTCTCTTGACCTTTTAAAGTAGAGAATCATAAGAACTGTAAATGGTAATGATTTCTTACCTTCTGTTGGCTGTAGCTCTGTTTTATTATTCCCTGAATATTAATTTGAATTCCTGGGGAATATCATGAAATGTTCCCCATGTATGGAATTCTCAGGTTGTTTTTTTACCTTAATAAGAATATTGTTCATTCACAAATTTGCAAACTATGTTCTACAGCATACTGATATGCCCTGAACACAAAGTATTTTTTCTGGAAAAAATAATTTTGGCATTTATGGAATGAAATATTAAGTGAATAACACATTATAAATTACATTATCTATGTTGTAAAATATATATATTTATATAATGCATTTGTCACACTAATCCGCTCTGATACTTGTGTATCAGAGCGGTACTGTAGCCAGTGCACTGGTGAATTGTATCCATTGTCAACTTTTTTTTTTTTTTGCAGTACTGGGGATGGAACCAGGGGCATTCTACCTCCGAGCTACACCCCCAGCCCTATTTTATGTTTAGTTTGAAACAGGGTCTTACTAGGTTGCAGAGGGCCTCACTAAGTAGCTGAGGCTGGCTGTGAACCTGTGATTCTACTGTCTCAGCCTCCCAAGTACTGGGATTACAAGCGTAAGCCACCACACCTGGCTCACTGTCAGCTTTTTTTTTTTTTTTTTTT